>PVKZ01002451.1:0-24896 GCA_004027375.1 Macroglossus sobrinus
AAATGTTGTGTTTAATGACAGACACGTATCCTAAGTATAAAATCATGACTGTAGTAGCACATGCGCCGTGGTCATGGCGGTTGCTTGTGGGGAGCAGGAAGGCTTAGGGGGAGAGCAAGGAGGTAAAGAGCTTCATTTGTAGTGTGCTGATTTTTCCCTTAAGAAACTTAAGCGTCTGGATCAAATATGCCAAATTGTTGAGTATTTGGATTCAGAAACAGGTATATATTTATTGTATATTTAAAATATTTTATGATTTAAAAATATTTTTAAAAACTTTTTGAGTGGATGTGGTACAGGTGTGTAGTGGTTGATAAAGTTGTACAGATAGATGAGTCCAGATCACAAAAGGTGCGTGGATGTGATTAAAGTGTGGATTTTATTCCACTTGGAGTGGAACCTTTTCCCCGACAACTGAGGTGTTACACAAATTTAAATTTGAGTAGTTGAGCTACAGGCATAAAGGGTTCCTGCTAAATCTGTTACAAGATAATGTTCAGAAACAGGTAGAATCATGACTATATAAATATAAAACTCCTTAACATATGTCACAGTTTTATTTAACTCATGAGGAAACCAGGTAGATGTTATAACGTTCAAAGAGAACAGACAGATGTAGACTAGGAATATTGAAATGAATATACAAGTGAGGCAGAACTGATTTTTCCTTCCTTGAGGGTAGAAGAGAAGACAACAAGATTCCTATCTGGATAGAATTTCCACATACTTTTCATTGTTACTTTTTATCTGCAGTCTACCAAGTTGTAAAATACCTCACAGACCTAGCTGGAAGCAAGTAACCCGGTAGGGAGGGCTATATAGAGACAATACATAGTCTTCCACTGAAGCACGAATTTTCTCTAGAATCTATAAACTTTTTATAATTTCCATTGGTTTTAGGCCTGTGCATTTGTTAACATTTCCAAGGCAGCTGTGCAGATTGGGGCGGCCTGAGCCGCATGTTCTGTGGTGAGATGTTTCAAAGCCTCATAAAAAATGTTTGGGTCCCCATGAAGCCCTACTCCACCCAGGTTTACCAGGAGATCTGGGTAGGCATGGGCTTGATGAGCTTCATCATGTACAAAATCAGGAGTGCTGAGAAAAGAATTAAAGCTTTGAAAGGATTAAGCCCTGCCCATGGCCACCATTAGCCAGCTCTGTGTGGTGTGCACATAAGGTGGAACATCAGTCCACCTATAAATTTTACAAGCTCCGATAGATGGGACCATGGAATATTTCTGTGTACTTACAGAAGTGCTGTGTCCTTTGTGGCATGGATAAATGTACCTGTAAGACAAAAAAAAAAAATTTAGGATTCTTGTGACAGAATTTCTTAAAGTTGATTTGAGGATTTAGGGAATCAGTCGCCTCTTTTAAAAAGTAATACATAAATTTAACGCAATCCTTATGTGTGAAGTTTCAGGGGCCAGGAATATTGTTTTATCTCTGACAACTGAATCTCTTTGCATCTTGAAATTTGTGTAACTATGCCGTTGATTGAAATGAATGCTAATGCAGATCTTAGGTAAGGGTTTTTCTGGATAGATCTCTGGGGGAGCCAGATCAGCATCTTCAAGGGATTATAAGGAAATTATTGGCTTAGCATAAATTGTAATTCCTTTTGATGGGGAGAGGCGAATGGAAAGTAAAGGGACTCATGGCTGTTCCTTGTTTTGAAAGCCTTCAGATTGCTGGAGTTTAATTTCATGTGTCTAAGCTGAAGAAGTCAAACATAGAGTAGATACAGTGGCAGGCTGTCAAATAACTAAAAGACACTACTAAGCAGTCTAGAGGTCATGTACAGCTGTAGAAGGCAAGGTCATTGACCTGCCCTTGATCTCTCCCATCTTTACTCACTAGCCTATTCCTTAAAGCTTCTAAACTCACATATTTTGATTTGTTCACCAGACTCTTGTCATAGTTTTCACTCTGGTATCACTGGGTTAGACCTTGGGGATCAGCATAAGCGATTTGATTTATTTTTATAGTTTAGCCAGTTCTAGACCTCATCTAACTTTTCCCGGCTATGGAAGAACTAACTTGTCATTACTGGACTTTTTCCAGAACTTGCAGCTTCCCAGCAGGGGGCAGCAAATACAAAGGGATAGTGTGACTTTGTAGAGCCTTAATACTTCTGTGTTCTGTCTCTCCTGCAGGCTCCACTTGGCGTCTTTTACTCAGTTCTCTTTTCTACTTAATGTCTGTGTGCCCCTTTCACAGTGACAGGCTTGAGGCAGAGCACAATATTAATCACGTTTAAGTTCCCTCACAACTGTATTTCTGTTTACTTCCTGGTCGAAACAACACTTAGAATGTTTGGGTTACTTGCTTATATAAAATACGTCTTTTAAAACAACTGAAAAGGAAAGCACAGTCAGACTTCACCAAGGTCCTATTTTTGAGTTTTGTTTATTATTAAAACTTGTCTGGAAATAGCAGTGTTTAAATACAGTTAACCACATAATTTATTTCTTATTCTCATGGAGCCTTTTGGGAATATGGCCAAGATTCTTTTCCTGCAAATGGAAAGTCTTCTGGGCCTTTAAATGTGACGTGTTATTTCTGAGAGTTGGAGTATATGTACAGGTGCAATTCCAACTGTCTCTTTCCACTTAAGAGGTAAATACTGGTTTTATGTAGGTGGTAAGAAAACCGTTCCTTCTTCACATCCTCAGATGCGTCGTGACATCTGTCTCTTTAGTTTTGTGGGCTTTAATTGTTCTGGAACGTGGCATTTAGGCACTTTTCCCCATTTCTGGTCAATGTTATTTGCTCATTGATTTTATTTAGCTGGGTTCAGAATTCTGATAGTAATTTGTATTCTAAATAATTTTTAACACTCTAAATAGTTTAACCTTGAGGTTTTGATCTTCTTTTGTGTATTTGTTGTGGTGATATTGACTTGCCCAACTAACTTCTTCTCTCTCTCTAGGCACCAGAATTTCCTGAGTTTACCACCAAAGTCCAAGAAGCTATCAACTCCCTGGGGGGCAGTGTATTTCCTAAGCTTAACTGGAGTGCGCCAAGGGTAGGCCATCAGTATACCTCTCATTGCTCAAATACTCTTTGCTTTGCTGTTCATTTCATTTTATACCCTCCCAAAGGGTCTAGTTATATTCGTAATACTAGGAAAAATACTGTGAAATTTATTTTTATTTTCTGATTTTGCAGTATATTTTCCTGGCCCTATAAAATGCTATAAATTTTGCCAAAAGACAGTTGCAACCACTTGTGGTACTGATCATGGTAGAAGTCTGAGGAAATCCATGCATCGTCCTCCTCAAAATTTCAGGTGTTCAGTTTAACAGATTGTCCTCTATTAAAAAGTAATTAAAATTAAAATGCCACAGGGTCTAGAAATAGAGCAGTTTGAGAAATCAAATGATACTTTCTTTGTGTTTTATTTTAACATTGCATCAGCAAGATTTTTTTAAGTTAAAATCTGAAAAAAATGCACTTTTTCTACTCCAGTAAAAACAATATTGTCAGCAAAGCTCATTGCAAGAATCAAAGACTTGTTTGCATTTTAAAAGATCATCTCATGTGCTTCTCTTTTCTTATTCTGAAATGAATGACAAATTGTAATTGATCTAATTTTAATTTTTACTTACTAAAGTTAGTTGCACGTGTACATAGTTAAGTTTCCAAAAGAGCTGGGAGCTTGCTAAAAATGTTAGCCGGTCCTGACACATTTCACTTCATCATTTCCCACTCCTCAGAGGCTTTCAGGTATTTTAGTGCATTCTTTTGTTATTCTTCAGTTTTAGGAATTTATTATTGACTTCTTACTCTAACAGAAAGATTCAGCTCTCTTTCATCTTATGTTTTCACTACTTTTAATTCTACTAGCGTCATTACAGTAATATATTTTTTGATTACTATTTAGTGTTTCTGATATTTTATTATGCAAACACTGTGTGCTTATCTGATACGTATACTATGATTACTTATGTGTTCTTAGTCAACATTTTGTTTTTCCTGAAGTTAATAATTGTTTATTTAGTTGCATGGTTTTCTTGTATATACTGTTGTTTTTGTGGAGTTAAATATCTGTGTTCAAGATAACATCTTTATTGAGAGATTCGTCATCTTTTTCACTGGGAGAAGTAATAAAGGAGTTACTATAAATAAACTATTGAGGCTTGGTTTTAGTTTATATATGGGTAGTAATTTGAATCCTCTCTTACTACTGAACTGGTTGAGGCTTTCCATGTATAATGGGTGGATTATTTATGGTTTTAAGTTATTCATTTGTTCATTTTATTTGTTGAGTACCTACTATGTGCCAATGCTTTCTTCCAAGTAGTGTAGATAATTGGATACCGTTTTTTTACAGTCTTTAGTTTTTTTTTCCTCAAAATTATATTACTGTTCTGTGTCTGATCTATGAGAGAAGTATGTTTTTTAAATGATTTAATTATTTTATCATTTTTAGGCCTGTTCCACTGAGTTTTGCACTTACTGTGCCTGTTATTCTTCCCTTTTTTAGGTTCATATGTATGAAACATTCACTGTTTAAAATTGTAGTGGTTCAGAATATCTCACCTCCTCTCCCAGATTTGATAGAGGGTCCTAACTGTTCCAGTCATCATACTTCAGGTGTCCCAGCTGTCACTGCCTAGAAACAGGAAGAAGGGAAAGGATCTCCTTTTCCCTAGGGAGTAGCCGATCCGGCCGTTTCTTTACATCTTTATTTCTAGCTGGAGTGTCAGCGTTTCTGACACCTCTTCCGTCATCAGTATGAAAAATGTAGGGAAGTGCTTGGCTTGAGCTGAGAGGTGAGGCTGTTAATGCCTCAGTGTTGTTTGTAACTGAGCGTTAGCGCGCAACGGTGATGCTGCTCACTGCTTAGGAGTGTAATTTGACGTTCGATAGAATAGCTAAAATTCTTGCCTGCTTTTTTTCTTAAAACCCTTGACGTAATAATGCATTATTGATTGTGTACATAGGCCTGAGCTTCATTCACGACAACTAACTTGGAATATATGCTAAGCAACATATGTTTTATTATTTAGGATGCGTACTGGATAGCAATGAATAGTTCTCTGAAGTGTAAGACCCTCAGCGACATCTTTCTACTGTTCAAGAGTTCTGATTTCATCACCCGTGATTTCACTCAGCCGTAAGTATGTCTCTTGTTCTCTCACGTTGGCAGTTTCCATCCTAGGGAGAGTTTTTCTACAGATGAAATTCCATTAGTTCTAGAACTATTGTAAACCACGCAACAAGTTTCTTTCGTATTCTCAAAGGGCATATTAAAGCAAACCTTTCTTTTCCTTTTACAACAAATACTATACAATTAATATTTCTAAATATCAAGGGCTTTCTATATATCTACCCAATAAATATTTTGGTAATTTTATTATTATAAAACCAGTATATGCTTATCATAGAAAAACGAAATTAGGAATTATAGTTAAACAAAAACAGGAAATGTAAAAGGTACCCATGATCTCACCAGAGTTGGTTTTATATACTGTTGTGCATAGGTATAACACAGATATACCTATCTCTAACTATACTCCAATTTTTAAAACAAAAACAACATGATATAGTTTATATTGTTTACTAGGCTGCTTTTGTACTTATCAGCATATAGCAAACATCTTTATGTTATTAAATACTTAAATTCATCAGTATTTTAAATTACCTTAATAATATTCCACTGAATAGCTATAGCATAATTTATTTGACCAGTTCTCTATTCTTATGTACAGATTGCAGTGAATATCATTGAGTTAAATCTTTATGCACTTTCCTAATTTTTCCTTAGGATAAATTTCTGGAAGTGGGATTGATGTTTTTCTTTCTTTGCCAATTACTCTGTAGCTACAGACCTTGACTCTGCAGTCTTCATCACATGCAGAGAGCACCTGCACTGTTGGGTGTGGGTGATCTCTTTATGCTTTCCCTCTGTCATCGAATAGCAGTTATTCTTCTAAATTTCTCATCCTACCCCATCTTAAACAAACCAGTTATCTCAGTTAAAGCCGCCTTTAAGCTGACCTCTAAAATAAAACATATCACAAAATCAAAGAGCTAAGCAGGTGAACAGAGGTGAGAATATTGCGTACGCATGCCACTTCTTCCCCATCCATCCAGTTTAGTCTGCCCTGACCAGTCACCCATTGCGGCCTCCAATCCTGTTTTGAAGAGGAGCCTGGCAGAAAAAAATAAATACACTGCGTGTCAGTTGTGCATCAGCTCTTTGGCATCTGAGTTCTGCAGCTTGGGCATTTGGTTTAGTATTATAGGAATTAAAGAAAATGAAGCTAAGCAATAATTAATGAGTGTGGTTGTACTGCAAGTTTATTGTAAAGGATTTTACCTGTGTTGGTATTTCTGGTTCATTTACAAAAACAAGCTTCATATTTTAACATTTAGTTGTCAACCTTTTATGGTTGTGTTGGCACAGGTGTTAATTAGGTGTTTGGTAGCCCTTGTTTTAGTAATAATGCAGTAGCATTTTCATTCTAAGAGAAACCTTCTAATTAGAGGAAGTTGTGACTATCTTTTTTTTCATGTTATAAAGCCTTCTGACATCTGCTACTTTAAAGAGGCCTTGAAATATATTATATTAAAAATACTCTGTACCTTTTAATTCTTCAGATATGGATTTTTATGTACCTTTGATATTAGTTGCAGTGAGAATATGAGGACATCTTTTCCTTTCCAAAAATAATTAAAAATCCTGTTTAATTCTCTGCGGTTGATGGTTTTCTAAATCATCTTCGCAGTTTAGATATCTACTGCCGCCTCTTAACCTACCTCTCCCTCTTTGTCATACGTGAATTTAACCACGATTATAGCGGGAGATAAAAATACCAGTCAGTGATTTTGCATTTTGTTATTTTTGACTTTTATCTAACAAGGAAATTAAATCAGCTAGTGAATTGGAGAGCTTGGATTTAAGAGTGTTTACCGCAGAATGCCAGCTCCCGCACCTCGTGTAAGTACCTGGGGGCTGGTAGAAGCTAACGCCGGGCGCTCAGCTTCCAGCCAGCCTGCACTGTCGCGTCACCCTTTTCTGGAAATGTTTGGCACTGTTCAGTTGTATAATAGTTAATAAGTCTGGTTCCTACATAAAAATCCTTACTGATAGAACCTTTAATGAAAGATGCACTTTTGTCACAGAGGCCTTTCAGGACCCTTTAAAGATTAAATTAAAAGTATAATTTTTTAAATTGGACAGGATCATATCAGTGTTTTATTTTGACTCTTTCCTTCAGTCAGTTAGAAAATCGAGGCCTAAATCTGTTCATTATCTTGTTGCCATAAGCTAGTTAGTGGAAACAAAAGCAGGATATCCTTGTAAATGTTCTGTGTATTTTCACTTTAATAAAGTTATAAATTTCTCCTTTTCTAAATGTTTCAAATTAAAATATTAGAATAGAATAAAATATTGTAGAATATTATAATATATACTTATATATGATTTTGCATGAAATTATGTAATATGAAAGTGAGATTATGTTGTTTATACTATTTTGGAGCTTGCCTTGAAACAAGGAAGATTTTATAGTCAAGATTGCAAATTAACAGAAGACCAGTCAAAGATAGGTCACACATATGTGGTTTTAAAGAATATTATTATTTAACAAGGAGTCTGGAGATGGGGTATTTCTAGGGTTAATTCAGCATCTTGTCTGGTTACTAGAGACCAAGGCTCTTTCAGTCCTTCCCTGCCATCATCCTTGGCTATACTCGTTTGGTGTTTGGTGTTTGAATTTGTCACCTAATGGGTACAAGATCGCTGCCACAGTTTCAGGTATCACATGAAGACACAATATGTCTGAATCAAAAACAGGAGGAGTGGGTATACGTCCTCTCAGTCTCCTCTGTGTGTGAACAAGTAAAGCATTCTGGAAGCTTCCTCGGAGACTTCCTGTCAGGCCCATTCATCACACAGTTACCCCACCTAATCCAGGAGTTGGCAGAGGGAACAGAAATGCCATCATTGGTTTAGACCAGGGACTCTCAAACTTCAGCACACATCAGAATCGTCTGGGGAATTTGATAAAACACAGATGACTGTTCCCACCCCTAGAGTTTCTGATTCAGGAGTGGGGCCCGAGAATATAATTTCCAGCATGTTCCCCGGTGATCCTGATGCTGCCAGTCTAGGCCTTTGCCTTGAGATCAGTCCGCACGTGCATCCCTGGGAGTAAGGAGGGACCTCAGAACACAGGTGCTAGATTGAACACAGTTCTGTTAGCAAGGAGACAGGTTGGGCATAGCTAGAGGTTAGACCACCAGTACTGTCAGTCACCATTGTAATTTGATACAGAATATTAAGTACTCTTACTTCCCTCCCACCCCTTTCTTCAAATGGTTACTGTATATAAGCTTTAAAAAGTGGAAGTTGAAATAAGACACATTTAATATAATGTGGCTGCATTATACTTGCTGAGTGAATTATTTGCCCAGATATAAACATTCTACGTGATTAGACTTGATGAATCGTAAGACTTCTTTTGTTAATTATTATATTAAGTGTCACTTAAGTAGGCCAAGGCAAGGAAAAATATCTGGTATTCACTTGTCATTTAGAAGAAAGGGCTGAGTTAGTGAAAAATTAATCCATTAATTATTTCTCTGAGAGAAAGAGATTTGACTAGAGGTCAGGAAATTTCACTTGTCTTAGTAATTTAAACTCAGCTATGTTCAGCAAAATTTTTATACATTTTTGTTCCTCCCAAGATTATCACAAACCTAGTTATTAATCCTAAAATTCAGCAGCAGTTTCAGGAGTCAAATTTTCTATGGAAGTTCGACTTCACCTTTACCTTGTGATTTTTAAGGCCCATTTATTTAGATGACGATTTTTCTGCTTTAGGTTTTAACATAAGATGGTATATTTTATCTCTTTTTGAAGAAAAATTCTGTGAAAATTAGAATGAACACACTTAATCACCTTTAATTTATTATCATTTTACTTTTTTTTTTTCCCCCGCCACCAGTGAAATCTAAAGAAATGTAATCCATGTTCTAGAACTCTTATTTTGGTTCCTGGTGAGCCAGAAAAGCTACACCCCCAGAACTTTGATGCTTAATTTTCCCCTGGCTCTGTAATTTTCTTCATTTTCTGCCTATGATTTAAAATTTTTTCTTATACTTAGGAGTGATAATGTTGTAACCTTCCAGCTTTTTCAAAAAGCTTATCAATGAGGATTGTGCCCTAGTAAATACCTAGGGCAGTATGCCACTTTACAGCATTCATGATTTTGTTTGCTGCCACGTCATATAAAGCTTTAATGATCGTGTTTTCTCATTACTGATAAAAACTGTGATCTCAGTCAATGGATTTAGGTAATCCCTAAACTGTCTAGAGTAAATTCACATTCATATTATTCTCAAAATATATACTAAAACTGTGATTCCCTTCCACTCACTCCTTCCCAAAGTAGAGACAGAACTATAGCATCTGATGGATAACATTGTAAACCTTACCACCAGTGCTCGAATCTTGCACCTTACCCCAACAAATTGGATTCATCTTCAACTTACGTGTTTTTCATTAGAGTCCTCTTGTTTCAACCTCCATCCAGCTTTTTCTTGCACAGGATCTCTTGTAGCACAGCTCATCAAAGCACATTTCCATGTATTCTTTCTCATCCTTTCCTTCTTTCCTTGTAACAAAGCACAGGACACATTTCACCTTATCTTCTGTGTACTCCATCCATGTTTTTCTGATGGTTCATGTTCCCCTAATTCCACACACGTGCATCCTTGTAGTTGGATGTGTTTCATTTATTCTCCTTTGATGGGTGAGATATTTGGAACGCATGATGAAAACTGTCGATCACAGTTTTGAAGTTCACAGAGAAAAGTGTGGCAATCTTATGACATGTTCAGGGCATAACGATTATACTTATTTATAAGTATGACTGGCAAGAACACCTTATTTAAGTTGAAGTAATTTGGGAAGTAGCTTGGGTAGAAATAAAGACAAAAAAGATGACACTCCTGTCAGTCATCAGCACTAGCTAAGCACAGCTCTTGCAGATTTTGACTTAAGATTTTTTGCTCTCTTTCCTTTTTTTTAAATTTGGATCTAGGACATTACTGTCCATATTTCCTGGCTAATTTCAAAATGGATGAAAAATGTACTACTAGCATAATTTCATAGTAGTTTTTATCAGAGTAGACCTTTGGGGTTTTTTTCCCAACCATAGTCAAGAATTACAAGTTTATAATTCAACATAGCCCACTTTTGATCTAGATTGTAAGTCATTAACTTTAATTTAATACTATATTCTAGTGCTACCTTGTTGCAAATTTCAAATATTCCAAAATTAATATAAAATAATAATCCCCAAAAACATTATGAGAAGTAGATTTATTTTTTAAAATATGCTTACAGGTATGCATGAAAATGCCTATTAAGTACTAATTATAGCTAGACTGTTTAGATTGGCGAAGATCTTCAAATGAAATTCAAATGTTCTTATTTGTAATTAAATAAGAAACTGACCGTTAATTTCTGGTTTTAGCTAAATGGCAAGCTAAGATAACTAGAAAAATCTTTTGTTACAAAACAAACATCTTGAAATGCTGGGAAATATATAAAAATATAACATAAAAATGTAAATGCATAGCTGAATTCACAAGAAACAAAAGCGACCCAGGCACAAGAAAGGTGAGGCGGATTGGGAACCAGAGCGAGGGGTAGACAAAGACAAACCTTTCGGAGGGGTTGTCAGACCTGATAAGGAGCTTAGGTTTTAATACCTTTAGAGAGACAGGAGCCCAAGCCTGAAGCCAAAGTGAAGGGAGGGACTGGGACCGACACCCTGTGCACTTTCCGGAAAGGATGAACGAGGGCGAACTTCACTCATGGCACAGAGCCGAGGAAACAGGACAAACTGCTTGGGCTTCAGGCTTTTTTTGTTTGTTTTGTTTGGATTTTAAGTTTAAAACTCAGGCTTGTGTTGCACAGTGAACTTGGAGTACAAAATGTAAACCACCTGCCTGGTTGGAGAACTCACAAACTAAGAAAATCACTCCCGGACTGATCTCAAATGATTTTACGTTATTTTATAAATTAAACGAATTTTCCAAACTTATTTGTTGAATTAAAACAGGGGAAGTGTTAGTTGTCACATATTTTTACTGATAAATTGATAACGTATTAGAATTTTTACTATATACTGAGTTGGAATTTGAAGATTTGTACTAACTTTTCATGACTTTTTGCTTATGTGTGCGTAGGAACAAAAGCTAGCATAGATTTAACAATCCTGTACTCTTTCTCGGTCAATTTCCTTTTTTCATTGGTGACTTGCTGTTACTCTCTGAGATACTGCTTTAGTTTATATAAGCATTGTAAAAATTCAAATGTTGTTCATACTCTAATTATCTCACTCACTTTTATCTTTTAAAACTACTTCCAGAATGTAAATAGAATCTAAATATCCACACACAACATTCTTTGCAGTATTTCGACTGAGCTTCCGAAGACATCAAGGCTGACCTTTATATGCAGTCTTTACTAGATGGCTCTCCTCTTTCAGGAACAATATTTGACCATCTGGTCAGTCATCTTAGTACGAAAAAGCTGTGTACAGTAATCTCTCATGCCGCATATGTTCTCACTTCTACCTTCTGAAACTAGTCAGGTTTTTAAAATAGCATTAAATGTTAAACCAGTCAACACTTAAAAAATGTTAGAAGATAGTAGATTGCAAACATGTATTGAAATGTTTATCTATTTTAAAATAGCAATAAGAGGGTTGAAAGGTAGATCTATTTTAAAGTAGCAGCCACAGATTGAAATCAATATTTGTAGGACTATAGAAACATTAAAGAAATTGGATAATGAAGACCTGTGGTTTAGAATGATTAGTTTTGATTTTCCTGTACTATTTTTAAAATAGTTGCATGAAGAGCCTTAATCTATCTCGTTTTTCATAGCATACTGTGTTAATAAGAACTGCCCTCTGTTATCAGTTTACAAAAAATATGACTCCCACATAGTTAAAAATCACATTTAAAAATGAAAATGGTAGTAGTTCTATTACTACATTAACCATTAAGATAGTGCTGTGTTATTTTTGTATTTAAATTTCTTGTCATTTTTCTCCTTCCAGCTCTTTTGAATCTTTTAGATACGTTTAAAGTAAGAAAGGATAGGTAGTTCACTTTTATCATGATAATGAACTATTGGTTAATTGAAAGCTAAAATATTAACTTTTAAAGTAAATTTGAATTAGCTTGTTATAAAAATAACATATATGTCTTTTGTACTTTTATGCATTTTTAACTTCCTCAAAGTTAAACATGATATATTTGAAATTCCTCAAAATAAAAGTAATATATATTTGATTTGATAAGTATAGTGTTGGCAGTACTACAGATAAGCAGCAGAATTAACAGTCACTGCTGCAGAAGAACCATTATTAAACCCACGTATCGTGTTGGGTTTTTCCTTATATGTTTTAAAAGTGAAACTATAATGTGTGTAGTTCTGTGGCCTTTTTATTATATAAAAGTGTACTATATTGTGAACATGTTTTTTCTCTTATGAAAAATTCTTTTACCAAATATTTTATCGTTGAAAATATGGTATGGATTTTTAATACAGTCTTCATTTGGAATTTAAAAAGAGGTCGAGGAAAAATGTTTTAAGGCTAAGATGAACTTTTATAATAAAATTTGTAAAATAATGATCATTTTTACTAATTAAAATGTTCAGGCTGTTAAAATAGAAAGGGAGAGATGACGGCATCTTTTGAAATGATCAAGGATTTCGAATCTGCCTAGCCACAGATTTGGAGATTTTATTCAAAGTGGCCACTTTGTAATAGCTGCGAAATTGCCGAATACTGTGGTGACTTTAGGTGAGCCTGCCTGACTGTTTCCAGCTGAACCGCTGGTCTGAAGGCCGTGCTTGGGCGTCCAGCTGCTCAGACAAGGTGCTTCTCCCTTTTCCTTGCTTCATTTCCCCAAGAATAGTGCAGATCTAATGAAGAGGCCTAGAGCAGGCCAACAGGCATCTCACGTCCATTTTCCCCAAAACCTCTTACAGTTTCAGGACCGGGGACACTCCCCAGAGTCACCTGTTCCACCATAGATGTGTCTGGTCTCCATTTGGATGTATTTTGAAAAAACAACCCAGGTCCCTTCTAACGCATACTCATTTTCAAACTTGTGTTCTGGAAGCTCTGAAACATCAAGTTCAACGCGCAGGTCAGGCGGTTGACTTAAAACAAAGACAGAAGGAGAAGGAAAGAAAGGAGGCCGGCAGGCTGTGTACAAGTTTGCACAGGAAACTTCAGAAATCGCCTAATTCCATCTACCAGTTAACTGTGGGGGCAGCTAAGATCCGGCCTTTCTAAGATCATATGATGCTAGTACAGAGCTCAAGGGCCTGTTTTTCGTTGTTGTTCTTTTTCTTTTAATTCTCTGCCCATTTGTTTTTTAAAAATATTTGTTGGAACATTTTCCTCCTCTCCTTTATACAGAAGTAGAGAACCAGGATGTTCCACTTGTCTCTGTACAGGCTATGTATCCAAGCATAGTTTTCTTCAATGATAGAGAATGTATAGCAGAGAACTCTAAAAATATGCCTAATGCTTATCAGTCTGCTGATCCTGAGGGAAAGGGCTTCTTTTTTTTTAAGGATAAAAATAGTTATGTTAATTTTCACTAACCTAACAGTTCAAAACCTTAATTTTGATGAACATAAAACAATCTATTAGATTAATTTTTATTTAAAAAATTTTAAGTAAATTAAAAGCTAGTTTTGTGGTTTTAGATTTTAACTCCTCAGGGTAACATACCTTTAAATTAGTTTGATTTGAAGCAAGGGATTTTTACATTCCAGAGAAAAATGAGGTCTTAAAATAGCACCAGTGTGTGCCTGAATGTATAAAAACAGAAGTTTTGCAAATTGTTCTTTTGGAAAATCCTTGTTACATTATGGAAGGAGGATTTGGTTAATGGTAAATCTTTTTTTTTTTTTTTTCTTTTTTAGCAGTGATATCTATTGAGCCTTCAGGCTTGCTGCTATTTCTGGGGGTTTAAAGTTCTCATTTCTGAGGATTTTGGCCAACCAAATCAATCAGAATTGCAGTTTGTAGTATTTATCATAAATGATTACGGAGAATTCCAGCCTAATAAAATGTTCAGGGAAAATGAAAAGCTTTTCAAACTGTTTTACTTGTGAATTGGTTTAAGACATCTTTAAAGGTATTTTTTGTGTTGTTTTGTGTTGTTATAAAAATATCTCTCAACTGCAAGTTTTGCTCACTCTTCAATTGTCAGCGTGCCCCAGGATTCTTTCCTCTATTGGAGGTGATCCTTTCTGCTTTTCCGACTTTAGCTCTTATACTCGTATGCTGATTACTTCCTGATAATTACCTTCAGCACCTCCCTGTGTTCTGAGTTTCCGGTTGCTCACAAGACATCTCTGTGTGGTTTCTCCCAGGATGTTTCCAGCTCTGCACACTCAAATATAATTGTCTCCCATCTTTTCCTCACCTCATGTTACCTGCTTTTCCTCTGCCTTAGTGAGTGGCTTTGCCACCACCATCCAGCGAGTCATCAAAGCCAGACACCCAGAGTCATCGTGGACTCTGTCCCTCATCCCTCACTTTCAGTCAGTCCCAAGCAGTACTGACTGCCTCCGAAATACCTTCACGTTGTGCTCGTCCTCTCCATGTGCGTTCGCCCACCTTAGTTAGGCCCTCACCTCTCCCAGGACTGTTTTAGCAAGCCTGCCAGCTGGCCTCTCTGCCTCTCTCTTTGCCACCCGTCCCCCAAGCTGGCCCGTGACGTTGCCAAAGCCTAAATGGAACCATCTCCCTCACATGTTTAAAAAACTACTAGCTCTCCATCATCTGCGTAATGAAGTACAACCTCCCTCAGTAGTCAAACAAGACCCTTTGTGATCTGGAGACTCCTTGTCCAAAACTTCTCTCCAGACTGCTTTTGGCAGTTCTTCCCTTGCATTCTGCACTCCGTCAGTTCTGATCTCCGGTACCGCTGTGATTCCGTGTGGCAGTTGTGGCTTCCCTCCCTGCCTTAGCACACACTTTCCTTTGCCTTAAACGCAGACCCCTTGACCTGCATGCTTGACCACCCCGCCCCTCCCCTGCCACAACAGAGCTGATCAGTTCTTTCTTCGTGCTGTCAGAATATTTTTGTTTCTAGTGTTTTGAAATTCTTCATCTACTTGTTAGGCTTTCATCACCAGACTAACCTCAAAGGACAAGGACTCTTAATCGTTTAGCATTCCCAGTGCTCAGCCAGGCCTTGGCATAGGTAGGCATTTAATAAATGATATGAAAAGTTGTTTATGAAACGGGGTTTTTAAAGGGGGAGAAGCAATATACTTAATGGAGGAATGAATAATTCTATCACATACTTTTTAAGTGGTGTGTGGGATAAGGATTAGGTTAACTCCATCTGGCTTTAGATGGCAGAGTTGATGTCTGCTGAGATGTCTGGTTCAGCCATAGAGAACAGTGAGAATTGAAAATTGGCATTCCATCCCGGCTCCCTTGGAATCTGTGCTGTTAGACACTTGGAGTTAAAGTCCTTCCTTGGTCACTAAATTTGGTCTCTTCTTTTTTTCAGTTTCTTGTTTGATAGAAAAATAGAGATTATTATAGTAGCTCACATGGTTTAAGGACCGACAACACTTCAGGGAGCCAAAGGTCGTGCCCAGCATCCAGTAGTGCTTAATACATGTTCACTGAAGTCAGATTAGCCTCCTGTTTCCGCAGCTTAATCTCACGTTAATGTAAGTAATGTGTGTGCGTAAACTGACACTAGTATGAAAATATTCAGTTGCCTTTTTTTTTTGTCCCCTCAAAGATTTATCCATTGTACTGACGACTCCCCAGACCCTTGTATTGAATATGAGGTAAGAAACTTCTTATTTTTTTAAAAATCTTGATGAAGTTGATACTCCTCGATGAAGATGTATTGAAAATTGCTATTCTTAAATGAAATGAGTGAAGTTTTTTGGGTTAATTTCTCCAGGAATCTGGGGTCATGGAATTTTAATATTTATGGAATATAAATATAAAAAATGTATATTATAATAGATTTGTATAGAAAAATATATATACTATACATACACTATGTTACATACATTTGTCCCTTAGTATCCGTGGGAGATTAGTTCCAGGACCCCCCACAGATACCAAAATCTATAGGTTTAAGTCCTATACAGTGGCTTACGATTTGCATATAATTTACACACAACCTCCCATATACTTTAATCACCTCTAGATTACTTATATCTAATATAATGTAAATGCTATGTAAATAGTGTTCGCTTAGGCAACACATATTCTGAATGCTATATAAATAGTTGTCATACTGTATTGTTTAGGGAATAATGACAGGAGAAAAAGTATACATGTTCAGTATATACCTCGGCCTAACTATATAGTACCTGTCAGTAAAAATGTAACATTTTGAGGGGAACATTTTTGATGCACATTTGATTGAATCTGTGAATGAAGAACCTGCAGATACAGAGGGCCGACTATACTACAGAATATACATATTTTGTTTTAAAACAAACACCTTTATACTCACTCACCACCCAGTTTAACCTGGTTAAGGTTTGTTAACCTGGTATACAGGAAGATTAATCATTACCATGTAGTATTTAAGCCCAGTGGACCTTTCTGTTTTTTTGATGTCATTTTACAAATTACATTCAGATATAAGAATAATAAGTTAGTGAAAGACTTTATTAGAAATAAGCATAGCAAACCCAAATTTTTATTCTATACTTTGCTAGTTTGAAGGTTTACATTAAATTACACACACACACACCACCACCACCACCACCACCACCACCACCACCTCCACCTCCACCTCTACCTCCCCTGCTCCCTGAAATGGACAGTGTTCCTGGATGCAGCTTAACTGCTCCTCAACTGTTAGAAATGAATCTGGAATACACTTTTCTTTTAAATGTTGATTCTAGGTTTCAACTACATCCCTGATGTAGCTTATCACTACTCCTGGTTCTTCTTGCACTTGATTTGTCAAAATGCAATACTTTTGAACTTTGAGAACTCCTAATTTGTTGAAGAGAGGATGGCCATCCTTGCTCCATAGTTGCAAAACATTTACATTCTTGGATTTATACTACCATGTAGAATTAGTACAATGATCTTTTAAAATTTTTCTTCTTTTGTCTACCTGCTTCTAGTCACCTTTGTATATACACACATGCTTTCAAAATTTGTCCACTGACTCAGTGTATCAAGTAATTTTTAGTGTGTAGAGCGCATATATTGGTGTATCGTCTGCAATTATACCGTATATGAGACAGTTAATTTACTATTTTCCAGGCTACCAAAAATTTACTAGATCTTTAAGCACTTGTAACTGAGACTTTTACATACCATTTGTGAGGGTTTTTTTACTTAATTGCATAATATGAGCATTTCTCTAGGTGATTAAACATTTTTATAACATTATTTATGTGTGTATGTGTATATATATGTGTTTGTGTACACACACACACACACATATAATCTTATCTGTTGTTTTTCTGAACAAACATCTGTTAAGCTCCTGCTATGGTGTATCACTTTGTGCCAGAAACACAAAAGTGAAAAAGATTATTGCTCTAGCCTTACCCTATGGTGTAATCTTTATAGAGATGTCATTATTTACTCCCAAGATTTATTTCACCAGAAGTTTGCTCTTATATTGCTTTTTGAGGATTATTCCATCAACGTGTTAGTGTATAGGGTTTGAACTCAGTTTTAAAAGCCTAGGAAAGTGATATTTGTAGAGAAATTAAGATAAAAAAATTTATAAGCAGAATCCTATGTATGGTGTGTTCTTGTCTGTATATATTTACATATATACACACACACACACTATGTATTCATATATTTATGGAATACTTCTGGAAAGATATACAAGAAATTAGCATTAGTTGTCTTTGAGGATGAGGTCAAAGGGATTAATTAGATGGGGGAAGATTCACCTTTTATCTTTTTGTAATTTTTTAGTCAACTACAATGTATGTAGTACCTATCTAAAACATTTCAATAAAGATTATACAAATTTTCTAAAAATTTAATATTATTTATTTTTTGCTTAAATAAAAATTACCATAGCCATACAAAACATATATGCCAGTATCAGCCATTAATAGATGAGAACAGTATAATATTTTGGTTTGGGGTTCATCATTCAATAATTAGGTTATCTTAAAAGATTTGAACACACTGACAAAAATTGGAATCAGTGCATTTAAAATTTCTGAGGCATATTTTGACAGTACTGTTTTAAAAAGAAAAGCAACTTATTGTCCAAATGTGAAAATGCAAGAAAATATGAGGAACTTACCACCTAGATATATCCTCAGTATTAGCATTTGGGTCTTTAACTGCCTTTCTTGAGATATGTGTGTGTGTGTGTGTATGTGTGTGTGTTTACACATATACACATACTCTACATAAAGTACTTTGTGTACTATTTTTCCCCACTTTATAGCATAGTGTGAGCACTTTCCTAGTTCATTAAATATTCTTATATATCATGATTTTACATATCTGCTGTTTCACTTGACAAACATTTCTTAAGCACCCGTTATCCATTATGTACTAGCGCTGGAACGCAGAGGCACATGACACCCAGTTCCTCGCCCTTGAGCAAGTTACTGTTTAGTGTGCCACAGAGATGTATCAGATTACTGCAGTGCACTGTGGTGTATGTGCACTCGCCGTAGAATGTCACGGGCAGGGAACCTCGGGTGGCACAGGATGTGGGAGGTTCGGAGCGGCTCCAGCTCACAGGCCTGGAAGGGCAAAGAGCAGTGCGCCAGCATAAGGGAGGCTGGAGGTACTAGCCATTTGTTACAGTTTATGCTTCAAAAGAACAGGACTAGATTTTTTCAATGAACATTTTAAAAAAGTATTCAGAGGCATATACATTTGTCAACCATACTATTTGTAAAATCTCAGCAATTCAATAGTGTATGAATAGTATACTAAATAATTACAGCGATAAGACCCATTTTATGACTCAGGCCTCTGATGGAATTGGTTTACCTTAAAGTAATGACAACTTCATAGGACAGGTTATAGTGATACTTTGTGATAAGTTGTAATAATAATTTTATCAGAGTATGTATTACAGAATGGTGCTGAAGGTAGATCATTTGAAAATTTTCTGTTTTTAAAAGAGTGAAGAACACACATGAATCACAGGGCAACTTACAGCACAGCAGTGATAAGATTTGACTTTATCGTCCTTGGGGCTCGATATCATATTGGGACTCTCAAAATGATTGAAAGAAATGACAAAGATGCATTTTATCATAGTTTTATCACAGTTTTTCCTACTTATTAGACAATAGATTCCACCTCTATTTTCTACATCTCATGTCAAGAATGTTTTGTGATGCTTTTTTTTAAACCATTTGGGCAATGGCAATTGTTTAGACATAGTCTTGTCATAAAATTGTCTATTAGACTAGTAAATATTCTCTTGTTACATAGCTGTGTTACATTTTTTTCTTTTCTACAGCTTGTTCTTCGAAAATGGTGTGAATTAATTCCTGGGGCTGAGTTCCGATGTTTTGTCAAGGAAAATAAGCTTATTGGTGAGTTCTGTTTTTTTTAACCCTTGAAAGTAATTGTCAAGACAATTGGAAGGAAATTTGTAGTAATTAGGACATGGGTAACAATCAGTTTTCATCTCAGATGCTTCCTCTAACCTGTTGGAGCTGACTCTGTGGAATGCTTCATTTATTTACAAGGATCCTGAGGCCATATTTAGTTTCCACAGAATACAGTATTGTCAATTCACCATGTCTCTGTGGATTCTGGAGATGAAAATGAAGGTCTTTATCTTCCCTAGTTAGGATGCATCTAATATTACTGCTTCCTCTTTGAAACAGTCCTGAGTATTACTAACTATATGCTACTTTTAAGCATCATGAGAAGCCAAGTTTTTAAACCTTTATTTCTGTTATTGAAGCACTGCTGATTATTCTAGCAAGAGAAAATGACGTAGACGGATATGTGTACCACTTTAAAAGCTACCCATTTTCTTCCTTCTCAGTTTATTATTTTGTTTGCTATGGTGTATTCAAGTTAAATATTGAAGATAATTTGTTCTTTTTTTTTTTTTGTCTATATATGATTTCCACGAAATAAAAATTATCTTCAACCAAGAGAAATGTGATTTGACCTTGACATTTATTAGCTTACCTGAAAGACCTGGGGTGTTTGAATGTATTGGATTGTTAGATAGTCCTGGAAAAGCTGCACTGTAAGTACAGCTAAAGAAGCACGTCGTGTTGGCCCGTGATTGAGGAATTGGATGGATGCCATCCTTCCAGGACGGAGAACTTTCTCCTAGGCCTAGAGCCAGTTGAAGGAGTCATCGCAATAGTCCCTTTCATGTATTTAGAATAATATCAGCAAGTCACGCTGAAGAAAGGAATGTTTACTTTTCCGTGGCCTGAAACATCAGTCTTGTGAAGGCAGGGTTGCATGTGTGAACAAGAAAAATAGGCGCCTCTGTGAAATAAAACATGACTATGGAAGACATTGTGAGGAATATTTTAAATTTCCCCGAAGAAAGTGCAAAAGAATACCAATTTGTAGAGAGCTCATTGGGAAAATCACTGAAAAGCAGTTGACTGTGTGCAGGTTTAACATTGCTTCTTTCATTTTACACTATAAGCATTTTTATGATTTAAAATCCTTCCATTATACTAAATAAGAGTAACTACTATTTCTAAGTGAGAGCGCATGGCAGTATGTAACTTAAGGATTCACCTATCCACACGAACCTTTATAACTTGAGAGTTTTACATCTATATAAGATGCTGAATAATGTATGATGCAATCAGCGTTTGTCTGGGCTTCTGATCTACTTCAATGGTTCTCGCAAGAGGAGATTTAAATCACACTTGGTGTTTTTGAAAACGATAATGTATAATAGCAGAATATAAAATATTTTCTCCTCAGGTATTTCTCAAAGGGACTACACACAATACTACGATCATATTTCCAAACAAAAAGAAGAGATTTGCAGATGCATACAAGACTTCTTCAAGAAACACATACAGTATAAATTCCTGGATGAAGACTGTGAGTGTTTTTTATTGACTCAGTGAAATGAAATCCGTAATGTTAATAAATCTTACTTGACAGTGGTACATATTTTAAAAAAGGATTTGAAACACTATTTTAACCATTTTTTCTGTTACTATTTGGTATTGCTGATGGTTTACATGTTAATTTTACCTTATTTAATCAGTCTCTTTTTAATACTGAGACAGTTCTCCTTCCTGCCATTTTAGATAATTTATTATACATTTTAAAATGTCTGCCTACAGAGGACAAAATGCTTCTCTTATTAGGACTAAATTAACTTAATGACTGATTTACCAGAGTCTAGTTGTTTTATTTGAATGATTAGCATCAATTAAAAAGTAAACATTTGTGAGTTGTTTTTAAGAATTGAAATTATGTATGAGAGAGTTTTCATGCATCTTAAAATTATATCTGCTATGATGTACGTTTTTTTCTATTTGCCAAGCCTGGTTCTATGGCAGATTTGATTTAAAAACAACAACCAACAACAACAAAAAACTAGTCATGCCATAAGCATAGCTAGATAAAATTTCCCACTACAGATTTTATTCATTTCATTCACCATCAAATAAGTGACTGGTGCTTCTTTTCCTAGTACATCGAACCTGTTTATAATGGAGAACTGGTGAGATGATCTCGGTGTTTGGTTTGAGTTTTTAAATATAAGGGATATAATGGATGAGGGCAGAACTAAGGAAAACAGAATTATATAAATAAAACATTGCAAGATGCTTTTTTATGACCAAAGTTGTGAGATTTAGAGCCATGAAGTCCTCAAGGTCAACTATAGTCTGCTGTTGGAGTAACTAATAATAAAAGGCAGTTTAATTTTTGAGAAGAGGCTCAAATTTTGAAAGTAGGCGTTACTAACTTTGAGGTTTTTTTCTTTTTTACAGTTGTATTCGATATATATAGAGACAGTAGGGTAAGTAGAAACTCTATATGATTATGCTTTAAAATTGGGGCTGGTCTTAAGTGGAATACGTAGCTATTATGTATGTAAAGGGCCCAGTGCTCAAAAAATATTTTCTCAAACCAGCTCAAGTGTTTGAAATTTAGTGGTCAAGAATGTACCATTAAAATATACTCAACATTAGGAGGTATAATATCTTTAATAATGATGTGTCACAGGTTGAGGGATCATTAATTTAACAGATGGCCTATGGCTGTCTTATGTCTTACTTCCCACTTTTTGTCAGGCTTCTGACAAAAATCGTTCAGTTTGCACACTTAAATGTGGCTGGGAATTTGTCATTTGATATTTAGATAATTATTTTTAGTCAGCTAAAAGATGCTTAGTTAGCATCATTTGAGTCACTTTTATCTTTAAACTGTAGTTGAGGATTAGAGCAGTATGTATTTCTTCTTTAAATCTTAAAAGTGATGGAAACAATGAAAAAGAAAACAAAAACCTACATAATAAATCCTACAGCAGAGATTTTACTCTCAAGACATGGAACCTTTTCAAAGAAATTTGGGTCACTGCACGTCCCGTGATCAGTGCTCATTGACTTAGATGTCAAGAAGACAGCAGGTGTGTTTTTCACACATGTGGCCCATCTGTTCCCAAATGTTACCCACATATTTCTCATCCCATCAGCCTCATTGTAGTGATGCTTGTGATAACCTTTTAATCACTTTTTTGGACAAAAGGATTTGGCCCTATTGTTCATGTCTCTAAATAACTCTTAACTGTTTCTTTACCTCTGAGTGAGATATCACTCACACAGTTTTCACCTCTCTGCCTGCAAGGCTGACATATCTATTAAGAATTAGAAAGAGGAGTTAGTTGTAAATTGAGATTTGGTGAACAAGAGGGCTGTTACTTGGCACAGTTTCAACTTAGTGGAGACAAACCTTAGAAAAAGGGTGGGAAGCCAGTGTGATGGACTGGATAGAAACCCGAGCTGATGGACAGAAGCTCAGGGCTCTAGTCACTGCTCTGCTTCTGACGCACAGACGCTGGCCACGTCTCAGCACGCAGGCCGCCAGTGTCTGTAGGGAGCCTGTGGTGGGTGACATGCCATGCTCCTCACAAGAGGCTTTCAACAGGACTGTCTCCCCATCTCGAGGAGCTTATCTTCAGGACCGAAACATTGCAGGGTACTGGTTTCAGAGTGAGCTGGAGCAAAGCAGTTAGTGGACCTCGCCTTTTGCCCTGAAAGTACAGCTCAGAAAAGCTTTATTCTCCTTTAATCCAGTATCTCACTTAATCCATATGTCCCTGTGAGGTATGTATTATTGGTTCCCATCTTACATATAATAAAATTGAAGTAATTATATTTTAATGCAGTTATATTTAATAGCGTTTGAAAATTTGGAATTTGCTAGATTCTCATCACAGTTTCCTAGCACATGTCCAGGTCTGCACATCTTAAGTGAAGTGATCTTACACAGCCGAAAGTCGTTGCATGTTTTTAAAGTAACATCCCTGACAGTTTCTGAGAACAGATTTAAATTATGATGTAAAACTCATTTGCATTTAGTTGGTAGTATATGGAGGACCATTTCTTAGGCGCCTTCTCAAATATATAACTTTATAACAGTTCTTATAGAAAACGAATTCTTCTTTTATGGTGGTGTTTTACATTGCATTTATGAAATAACCGAGTATATTTGGGCTTGACAACATTTCAATGTTTGTTCTTTATTACCAAGGCTGACAAGCTGACTCAGTGTTGATATATTCTAAGATCATATATATAAAGCGATAGCCCACCATTCAGTAGGTGTAGGCTGAGGCCTAGGAATGTGTACTGTAAGAAGCTCCTTAAGTGATGCTAATGCATCAGTAGAATATAGAATACCTGCCTTAGATACTTGAAAATTTGTTCTGGTCCACCCTTATGCATTCTCTTTGGTTATGGTTACAGTTTTATCATTATTATTATTATGGCTTTATGGACTGATTATGTCTGATCTTGAGTCTTTGATATTGTTGAGATTGGCTTTGCAACTCAATCATTTTTTCATAACTCTTCTGTGTGTGATTGAAAAAGAAAAGCATAATTACTATGCATCAGGTATTCTGCAGATGTTTGTTTGATTAAGCTCATTAATAATCTTGTTAAAATCTTCTGTATCTTATGAACGAAGTGATGTTTGAGAATACCTTCAAAATAATAAAGGTTTGGAGGGAATGGGTGGAATGTAGGTAAAACAAGATTGACCGTGGGGGGTCAACAAAATAACTATTGAAATTGCGTGTTGGGTACATGGGGTTTTTCATACTATTTTGTCTACCTTTGTATGTGTTTAATCTTTTTCATATAAAAATCTTTTTAAAAACTTTATAACATTAAAAAAATATATCTTTACTATCTTTTTGTTTACTTATCAATTACTGAATAGGGCTATGTTAACATCTGCTTTCTAATTCTATCTTTGTGTTATACTTTGAGGTTATGTCTTTTCACCAGAGCTATAGTTCATCGTGATTCTGTTTCCCAGTGAATTGTCATCCTCTGGCAGTGACTCCCTCTCTATCTCTAATAATGCTTTTGTGCTTTTGGCATTAAAGTACGTTTTGTCTCATATTGATAGTGTTGGTACAGTTTTCTTTTGGTCTTAGAATTTATCTTTTTCAGTTTTTTTCTTCTTAGCTATTAGGTTTTAGGTGTGTGTGTATTTTTCAAGCAGCGTTATTACTGGTTTTGTTTTTTTAATCACTAACAATTTCTGATATAACTATATAATTTGTATTTACTATATTTGATATTTATTGTTTTCCACCATCCTGAGTTTCAATTTGATTTGCTTTTTTATGTTTTTTTCCCTTTTACATTACTGATTTTTCTTTATTCT
>PVKZ01002451.1:24996-225220 GCA_004027375.1 Macroglossus sobrinus
TTTTTTTTTTTTTTTTTTTTTTTTTTTTTTTTTTTTTTTTTTTTTTTTTTTTTTTTTTTTAGGCAAGGCAACCCTTGGTTGACCTCACAGATTGCAAGGATCTTTTCAGCTTACAATCTCTTATTTTTTATTTTTTATTCCTATAGCACCTGGTTTTCCTAGGTGGTCTCCCATCCAAGTACTAACCAGGCACGACCCTGCTTAGCTTCTGAGATCAATTGGAATTGGGCTTGATCAGGGTGGCATGGCCGTAGACACCATTAAAATTTAATATGGGTATTTAATAAGTTCATAAGCCACTTCCTATGGCCCCTTCATAATACAAGGGCCTTTGAACACTGAATTCCCAGCCCCCAGTTGGTTTTCCATGTGATTTCTGATTTTTAGTTCCACTTTGTGTTATACTCCCCAATTAGTCACAATTTCTTGCTGTCCAGCTTCTTAGCTCACCACTGCTTCTTGCCTCTCACTGCTTTCTGGATCCAGTTCTTCTTTCTGGATCCAGTTATTCTATTAGTATAACCTTTTATAGTAAGTTCTCGCAGCCCTTGGCTGGAAAAGCTTCCTTTTAGCCTCATGCTTGATGACAGGCTTAGCTGGGAATAGAATCTTTAGTTGACCAGTTCTGTTGCCTCAGCATTTTGAAGACACTGTTCTGTTATTGTTTATCTTCTTTTCTTCTCCTCTTCTCTTGGGTCATGTTGTCTAGGTCTAAGAATTCATTACCTTTATTAATTGTGGAGAATTCTCAGTTATCTTTTCAAGTATCGCCTCTTCCTTTTCTGTCTTTTTGTTTTGGAAACTTTGTTTACAGGTCTATTAGAGCTCCTCACTTTATCTTCATGTCTCTTGACTTCTCATTTTCCACTTCTGTCTCTGTATTATGTTGTCTAATTTTCTCAGATATGATTTCCTGTTTGCTAGTTCTCTTTTAACTATGTCTAATCTGCTGTGTTTAACCCATTCACTAAGCTTTAAATTGTATCGGCCGTATTTTTTCATTTCTAAGGGTTCTGTTTGGTTAATTTTCAAATCTGCCTATCCTTATTTTCATAATATCTTGTATCTTAAGGTTTCGATTTCTTTATATTTTCAGTCATTTATAAACAACTGATTTTTTTTTGCTTAGATTTTTTGAGATATAATTTACACAGAGTAAAATTCATCCTTTTTAGCCTATAGTTCTATGAGTTTGACAACACATCCAGTTGTGTAACCACTAAATTGGTCATGTGGAACTACTCCGTCACTCCCTGAAGGTCCCTTGTGACCCTTCCTATACCCTTGCTCCTGGCAAACACTGCTCTGCAAATCTGCACCGTTGTTTTTAAGGTTTTAATTGGTAATACATTTACATTGTTCAAAAGTTAAACCAGTGTGAAAATGTACATGGAAAGTCTTGCTCTTACCCTTGACCCTCTGCTCTCCTTCAGGTTAACTTTTATTAATTTCTTATACATCCTTCCAGTATTTCTTGAGACAAAAACAAGCAATGTACTTACTTTTTTCTACCTTTCTTATACAAGTTAGCATATGATATACATACATTCTGCACCTTGCTTTTTTTTTTTTGCATTTTTTTTTAAAGCAAAGTATCCTAGAGAGCTTTTCAACTTCTTAAAATGGCATAGTGTTTTGTTATGTGGGTACACTGTTTACTTTGTTTAGCAACTTCCCTATCAGTGAACACATAAATTGTTTCTCGTCTTGCAGACGGTGCTGTGGTGAACATCCCAGTACTTGTTGTTTCATACATGTACTGTGCAAGTATGTCTACAGGATAAACTCCTAGAAGTGGGATTGCTAGCTCAAAAGGCTAAATGCACTTTGATTTTGATATATATTGCTGTTTATACTCTGTAGAAGTTATACCACATAATCCCACCAACAGTGTACCTGGATGTCCTCAACGCTTGTCAGCAGAGTATATGGGCAAACTTTCTCAAGCTTTTTATGTTGTTTTGGTAAATGAAAAATGATGTTTCAGTATAATTTAACTTTCTATTTTTTGTATTATCAGTGAGGATTTAGTTGATCTTTTTATGTACTAAAGATTCGTTTCTGTGAACCTGTTGCTTCATATCTTTCCTATTTTTAGTCTTATTTTTTTTCAAAATATAGGAGCTCTTAATATATTGTAGAGATTTGGCTTTGGGGATTACCCTAGTTTATTAGTCTTTTGCTGTGAAGATCAAATATATTATTTCTTTTATGACTTATGAATTTGAGTCATAATTTAAAATATCTTCCCATTTTTCTTTTTAGGTCTTTTATGATTTATTATTTTACATTTAAATCTTTGATCTGTTTGGCATTTGTCCTGGTATGCAATATGGATCCAACTTCACCTTTTTCTAGATTTTTGCCCAGTTGTCTTAACACTGATATCTTTATTTTACGTTAACTTTCATATTGATGATGATTTTCCTCAGTTCTTGGGGCTCTAGGCCCTGGCTGTTGTATTTGCAGATTCATTCATGTTGATGATTTCTTTTTGGTTTCGTAAACCAGTCTATCTTACCATGAGTTCATCCTTAGTGAGCTCGGTATTTTTATTTGTGGGAATCCCAAAGATTCTGTGTCGAATTTCTCATTTGCTTCTTTCATGTTCCTCAGTCCCCGGTCACAGAATGACAAGCTTCCTTGTCTCCTAGTCCAGCCATTAGGAACTTTTTCTCACACTGCCTTCACTGAGGCATCTGCCCTTGGAAGGTCACGTCTTCGTTCTGGCTCCCTTCCTCACGGCTGCCTCCCGGCCCTGTGGGCACAATAAGCCCTGCCCTCAGGTGCCCGGGAGGAAGACCACCCAGGGGTTCCTACTGCATCAGCTTATATGCCTTTTTCTGTTTCACAGGTTCCTCCTCATTTCTGCCTCCTGGGATCCCCTTCCTTTCTTGTAATCTCATTTAAACATTTAAAGGGGTTATTTTAACCTGCATTTCATCCTGTCTGGAACAGGCGGCTTTTGAAGTTCCCTTAGCCCACCACGTTCTGGGGCCCTCAGGTGTAGTACACTCTAGAAGACAGCCCAATCCCAGAGTGGGCTGCCAGCTCATGGTCGCCGCACCTGTTAGTTCCTGTTGTTTTTCCTGAAATGGTCAGCTTTTCCTCCCAGATCATCGCTGACATCTTTAAATTCCAATACTTTGGGTCGCTTTTCCGGCTTCACCATGCAGGTGTAGGTAGTTCTCCTTATGTTCTAGAGTCTTGGGATACCCTCCTGTCACCTCTATTGAAGCATTTTCCCCTCCGTACTGTGATTGTTGGATGGTTTTTCTCTTCTTTTGTGTGTGTGTGTGTGTGTGTGTGTGTGTGCACGCACGTGCACATTCTCGTGCGCACATCCTGTGTGTGTGTGCACATTCTCGTGCGCACATCCTGTGTGTGTGTGTGTGTGTGTGTGTGCACGCACGTGCACATTCTCGTGCTCACATCCTGTTCTGGGCTGAGGTCTGTGAAGGAATAGATTAAGTGTTACTAGCTTTTACACCAATTCCTGGCAGTGTCTGGCACATAGAGACTTATCTGGTGGATGAGAGGTGGTCAGCTGGTAGATTGTAGGATGGTTACTGGGCCTTTCTTATCTGATGGATTGCCTAAAAGCAGAATTTCTCAGGATGTCTTGTGCTTGAGATGGTCACATGTTATAGCTACAAAAATCCTCATCTTGATAGTTTTATGCCTGAGTACAGCGGGTTTTATTTTTCTCTTAGAGGATGGCTTCTGAACTATAGAACAAACTCCGCCAGCTATTAGTCCGAACAGAGGGGATCTAATTTTGTTTTTCAATTTTTTTTTTGGCAGTATGCCATATTTTTAGTTTATAGGACTTAATATTCCTATATTAAGAGGTGTAATAACTTCTTTTCTTTGAATAATGAGATGGTTTTACTGGTTATAAAAATTAAGCAGAAAGGGTTTGGGGACTATAAAATTCCTATTCTGTTAAAATAACATTCATTATTGTCAAAGACATCTTAGGAATCACCCCAGAAGCAAAGCTGACATCACACCAAGAAGTTAGTTGATGGTTGACGTTATTTCATATAGTCAGAGAATATTCAGGTGGATGCCAAGCTGATCTGAGGAACCAAGCCAAGTGGCAAGAGACAGCTGTAAGATTTCTCTTGGGGATTATATAAAATAAACTTGCTGAAATGGTGTGTGATGCGAACTTCTTAAAATGGTTCTTTGCCACGTACTAGATGGTTCTGATGTTGGAAGCAAGTCCTAATAAGATATTTCGTCTTCCTTAAAATTTTCATTTAACCAGATGAGAAACAGCGCTAGGGATTAGTCACGCTGGCTCCGTGGCCTAGTTCCTTAGGCATGTGTGACTTTGCACACGCATTTCTCATCAAGACATGATCACTACACATTTACAGAAAAACTTAGTTATTAACAACAAAATGGTGCAATTAGATATGAACGTTTCAATGACAAAAAATCACGAGGGGCAAAGATAAAGGTTTGAAGGAAGCACGTAGCTGCTAAATGTTACGCCTGTCTCTGTGGTCATCTGCTGGCTTCCGTGTTTTGGCGGGATTTCTCAGGTGCCCCAGCTCTGTACCGTCAGCGCTCCGTCACTTTATCCTGAGATGCCCCGACTCTAAGCAGACTCAGCCTCACCCATCAGAAGGATTCTCTCTCTGGGCCTGGAGCCTGTCACGTTGCCCTCCTCCGCTCTCAGAGTCGGAGATAGGAGTTTATTTTAGAGGTTGATGGTGGTTTCAGATCTCCCCTTTGTGTGCTATTAAGCTCTAACATATAGACAAACATATTACATTTAAAAAAAATGCACCCTTTGCAGCAGCAGCCTCTCAGGGGCGAGGAATGGTGCTCTCCAGAGCTTCTGGCTCTTTCCTGCCTCTGCAGGGTAAAAATGATCACAAAAGATAATCAAAGACACCCTTGAAAGCGTTCCAGTAACGCTACCTTGGTATAAGCTGTTATGATTTTACTTTTTCTTGTTTTGATTTTTGGCTTTAAATTCTCGTGTGATTTGAAGCAGGACCTGGAACATCTGTCTTTGTCAGGCTTTTTTCCCTAGGTCCCTTCTCTGCATTCACAGGTGACCTTACCTTTAGATAATAAGGCTGTGGCACTTGACTTGTGCAGGTGGCTCTTTTTCCAGTGGAACCTGGAGTAAAACTGTCTTTTGAAATAAATTATAATATTTTTTAAGATTATCTTTTAGGTAAAATAATATGAACATCTTTCTGATAGGACAGTATAGAGTTTAAATGTTCGTTTTTATTCTGTGTTTATTAATTTTTCTTTTTGTCTTCCAGGGGAAAGTGTGGCTCATCGATTTTAATCCATTTGGTGAAGTAACAGACTCTTTGCTCTTCACTTGGGAAGAACTGATATCTGGAAGAAACTTAAAAGGGGACTTTAGTGAAGGAGATGCTCTGGAGCAGGTAAGATGGTTTAAAAGACGTGAGGGCAGCCTTCTAATCCCCTCAATAATTGCCAGTTACCTGGGTGTTTGGGTAGGCAGCGACTGGTACCCATGGGCAGTGCAGACTGTAACGCAGATTTACTAACAGATTCGCGTCTGTAGAGGTGAGCAGAAAAGGGGTGGCATGGCGATTGATCCATTTAGCTTTACACAAAGAAATAATGGTCAACTGATCTTTTTTTTTTTCTTGGCTCCTATGTCCTGCCCACTTGGAAGACTCTTGACTAGGGGTCAATTCCCATGTCGGCTTATTCTGATCCTATCCCCGGGCTGCTGACACCGGTAGAGCAGAATTGTCAGACGCAGACTGGGGTCTCTTCATCGTCATGACCCCAGTTTCAAGTGGGCCCTTGTTTCCCACGTTAGCTTTCTCCCCCGTCATCCACAGTGGCTGTTTCACACCTGCCCACTACGCTCCTCAGACCCTCCATCCTTTCCTTCTTCCCAGAAGAGCTTTCACTTTCTTCTTCAGAGGAAAAGAGAATCCACTGGTGAGAATTCACTCAGTTCTGTTGTCATTGAACCTCCAAACTTGTCTCTTCCTCTCTACCGACTCCTGTCTCTCAGTAGTTAACCACGTTTAGATGTCTGCCTTCTGAAAAACACAATCTTCAACTTTGTAAAGGTTTTCCTACCTATAGAAGTAATACGTTCTCATTTTTTAACGGCAATTCTAAAATCGCCCATTATTCTACCACCTTGAAGAACCACCACTCATATTTTAATACATGCCTTTCCGCATACACGTAAACCTTTTTAAATAAATGAGATTATACTACATGTGAACTTAAGTATCCCGAATCTTTTGTAATATTTAGTGGTATCTTGTGAGAGTTTTATGCTATTTAAAAAAATTTTATTTTTATATGGTCATTCAAAAAAAAAAAAGAATTGGAAAGAGGCAAGCCTGGAAATCCTACCACCTAGAAATAGCCGTCCTGGCCACTTGAGTTAATAATACTGGTTCAGGCGATTTTTGTGTGGACATGGCACACATTTTTACGTTAAGTGGGATCATACTCCTTTCCCTCGTGCTGTCGCATAATGTGCTTTTTTGTGCCTGCCGAGTAGTTGTATATCATCACAGTGGCTTCCTTAGATGGTCACCTGGCCTTGTCGCCTGCTGCTTCTCACCTGTCACTCCTCAGCCCGTGGCCAGTTAGCCCCGGTCCCTGCCACTCCTGCTGTTGGGGGGCCCCCCTGACTCGTTGCTAATTCCAGCGGACAGCGTGCCGCCCTGCTCTCACTTAGCCGCGTGGCGCGTTGCAGGTGTCACCCTGTTGTTCTTACAGCGCCTCTTGCCTTGGCTTCTGTGACACGCGCTTTACCCCTGGCTTTCTGGCTGCCTCGCCTTCAGGGTGAGCTCCTCCCCTTTTGTCCATCTCCGAAAAATTTCTCGTCGTCATGACTCCGTCCTGGGCCCTCTTTGGCCCCGTTTTTTAGGCCTGACTCGGGTTGCTTTTTCTCCCTGTCGGGGCACTTGCCCTGCTGTGTGGGGCTTGCTGTGTGGGGCCTGCGTGTTGACTTGCACGTGGCCTGCCTTAGACTGCAAGCTCCTGGGCACAGAAGCATCTGGGGGGCTTAGCACATTGCCAGGCCCACTTAGTGTTCCTTGAATTAGTGAGGGAGGGAATTTTACCTCTGCTGTTATGGGCCATTAAGTCTGAGTGTCAGTGGGAAGAATGTACATTATTCAGCACAGAGTTATTTTTAAATATGGGGGGCACGATTACTGGATAGAAGCAGTTTGTACAAGGTTCACTCTATGATCCAAATCCTTTCTTTCCTCTTAATCTAAACAGTATTATATTGGAGTTGGGGGTAACAGAGAGACACAGAAACTGACTGCCATTTCCCCGACCGCAGCCCCGCTGTCTTCCGCTGCATGGGCTGCCGTGGGGCCGGCTGTTTGTCGAGGCCACGGGGCCCTGCCTGCCCACGCCTCTCTGTGCTGGCTCCCGCACCGCCTCCGAGGCCGCCTTTGCCCAGACCGCACCAGCTGCTCCCGTCACACTCTCCAGCTCTCTGTGCTGCCCCGCGCCTTATCAAGCGCTCACCTAACTGCCGCTCATTCTCCCCTTAGAACGCTCTGCTCTTTTGTCTTTATTACATCTTTTGCTGTTAGAAATGATCTTATTAATCTCTTTGTTCATTTGCTTGTTGGTTGTCTGCCTGTCCTGTTCACCACTTGACCTCCCATACCTAGAACAGGGTCCAGCACAAAGTAGGTGTTTCATAAATATTTGTCAGACGATTAGTCTGTCTTTCATAAGATATGGCCTGCTTTCTAGGTCCTGTACCGTTCACATTTCCCTTCTGTTTCCATCTGCTGGACACCAGCCATCCCTCACCTAGATATCTGCCACCCATAAAGTCCAAACCCAAGCCTTCTGTCTCTGAAATCCTTTTTGGCACAAGGCAACTCGTCAGCATTATGTGCAGGCTCTAAGCAAGTACAGCTGACCCTTGCACCTGGGTTTGAACTGCGCAGGTCCACCTCTGTGCAGATTTTTTCCCCAGTTAACCCACACAGTTCAAGCTGGCATTGTTCGGGGGTCAGCTCTGCGGCTGGGACCTGCGTATGCCGAGGGCCAGCTGTAGTTTCACGAGGACTTTGGACCGCGCAGGAGGCCGGTCCACGAACCCCTGCCGTTCGAGGGCCGGCTGTACATTGAAGAATGCGAAGACTTGTTCAGTGTGATGCTCGAATACGCAGTTTTACATAGGTGATGAGAGAGAGACATACGTGACGAGAGAGAAGCACAGAAGCGTTAGGAGTCCCACGCACTCGCCTGCCCTCACCGTGGACTTGATTCTCTAAGGCAGTGTTTCCTAACTGTGCACCTGAAGGAAGGGCAGTATGTATAAAGCATTCGGCCTGTACGAGGCTGCTCGAGGCCTCTGGTCCAGTCTGGAGCTGAGGAGATCCGTGCCTCATTTGCAGCGCGCGGGGGCTGCACACTGGTGGCATTTAGGGATCGACCCAGCTCCCCTTGAGGACACCGTTTTCAGATATTTATATTTATGTCCTAGTGAATATGTAGAAATATTTTTTAATATTTTAAAATGTTTTTTAAATGCGTCTTATTTCAGAGCCTTACTTTCTTCTTCACTTAGTACAGAAGGGAACATGGATCTTTTTCAGTTTGGAAAGGAGACTTTAAAAAATCCTTCTCACAGAATGTCCCTTTGTTTCTTCGTAAAGGATTCTCCGGCTTTCCGTTGCACGAACAGCGAGGTCACAGTCCAGCCCAGTCCCTATCTGAGTTACCGGCTGCCCAAGGACTTCGTCGACCTCTCTACCGGGGAGGATGCTCACAAACTCATTGATTTCCTTAAACTGGTAAAGTCTGTGTGTGCTTCGTATGCCAGTCATGTGTGATTTCAAATTAGCTTTTTAATATTTCCTTTTAGTCTTACACTACGTGGGCTTTTAGTTGATGATTGTGAACTAAAGGAGCAGGATTACTGCGTTAGATCCTTTTGTAATGAAGTATGTAATGTGAGCTGAAGGAATAATTTACTTATGACAGTGTCCGGAAAATGTTTTTATGATGTGCATGCTTCCTGACTAATGTTCATAGCACTAATTTTGAAGAACGAATTGGTGCTGTTACAAGACTAAGAGAAGATCAGATCTCTGCTGTGGTTACTCAAGGGGGAAAGTAAATATTTGTATTTGTGTGTGTTTCTGGGTGGGAATGTTTGTACTTGTGGAACAGAGTAGAAAATATTCAAGTACGTGAGGATCATGTGCCATGGAGCCAAAGTGAATGAGTTCAGGTTTATTTTTCCATGATAATTTTTACCCACGTCTTTTGCCAAGACCTCTAGAAAATATTTGCTGACAGAAAAAGTGGTGTTGGCTGAACGGATATTCCAGTTAGAATGAGCTATTAATGTGGTTTTGGTTTCCTTTGACAGAAGAGAAATCAGCAAGAGGATGACTGACTGGCGTGTCAGCGCTCAAGCCCGGGTTAAGGAGTAGACCGCGTCCTTCAGGAGGTGTCCATGGTCCTCAGCCTGTTGACCCAGTCGGGTGGGGGTGGGGCGGGCAGTGTGGAAACCAGTAGCTTTTTATATTCATGTATGTTAAGCTGGGGAAAAACGGAGGGACTTTGCTATTTGTAAAGATAACATAATAAATAGATCTTAAACCTAGGAAACCGTACTGTTCTGATGATAAAATACTTTCTATGAAATATCTTTCTTTTGACTCTCAGTCTATTTAAATTTAACTGTATTTCTTGTGCTATTTTCATACTATAAGGTAGATGAGCAAAATTATATTTGTTATACAGAAATAGATTTTTCCCTAATCCTTTTCTATAAAAAACATAGAACCTTATATTACTATAAAAAATATTTTTCCAACTTGGAGGATTTTCATATAATCTTTCTATCAATTGTTTCAGTTTGGATATAGCTAAAAGAATACAGAATTCTCAAACTGAAATAACCTTGAAAATTTTAATATATGACAACCACCTATTAATATATGTTTGTAAAACAATCACAGATTTAATTATAATTTGGCCTTTTTAAACAAGACCGAAATTGTTGAGAGGAGGAGTCACTGTTTAGGCCACCACTTTAGTAATTATTCTTCAGTGGCCCGATTGATGATGATGATGATGATGATTATGATGATATCTGTTTGACTCAGCACTAACTATATCCAGGACGCTCTGCGAAGTGCTCTCTACGTGTTATTTTACATCACCGAACAATTTGAAGGAAGCAGGCGTTACAGTTTCCCAGGGTATCTCTCTGACGTGGTATCACAGAGTGCTTTGCCAGGTGGAGGAATGTCTCTCAGCACAGGACTCACATGCGCACAGCCCCGTGGGAAGATGTGGAGACAGGTGGGGCAGAGTTCCCGTCTCTACGGTGAAGGCGGGTTATGTACAGTGATGAAACAATTTCTTTGTTGGTAATACCTCAAGCTCTGTAGCTTTTTATGTGGTTTCTCAGTTATAAGCACTTGGTATTTTAAATACAAAATACAAAGATGGAATTGTGATCCTTGTATTCAGTATCTCAAATACCATTTCCAAAGCCAATCGTTTGAAGTACAGGTGCCTCAAAAATACTTCTGTTTTTTTTTAAACTACTCTTAGATGTCTATTAGCTCATAATGGAGGGATTTTTTTATTATGAGTTGATTTAAGCTTAAGTCTAGAAACTGGCTTTACCAAGATGGCACTTTACCAGTCCAAGGGAAAAAAAAAAGGAAATGTATTAGATTGATACCAATTGAAAAAATTCAGGCTATGTATATATAATCAAAAGACTCAAGCAGAATTTGGCAAATATTTCATACACAGTATAATTCATGATGTAAAACTCATTAAATTTTTGCATTGATTTTCCTGAGATTATTGAGTTCAATTCTCACTTTACTTTAAAAAATGTGATTTTTTTACATTGTTTCCTTGGTACTATATTAAATGTTAATATTAAATCTAGGATAATATGCAGAAAGAATTCTCCTAAATTCAAACATCACTTTTGCCTGTCTAAGACTTAGTTTTGAATTATCCTTTTATTTTATTGGCATTATCTGTTCTCTCTTTGAGGTACTTCAGGTTTGTGCTTGAATTTAGAAAGTGAATACGTATGTGATTCTTTTGCCTGGTTCTGAAATCCTGTCTTCTGAAGAGAAGACTCCAGCTGGTGATTTTCGACAGGTTGGGATAAACGTTTACTTACTTTGTCCTGCCGGCAGTGGCATGTCGCATGAGCCTCCAATACAACGTAATTTGCCCAAAAGTTATACTTTTAAAAGTCTCATTTTGATTTGCGTTTTCTGAGTTCATACATTTTTCCTAAGCCATTGCCAATTGAGGATAGTATCTGTGAAAAAAGAAACCTTATGTGACTGAGATTTTTGGGTTTAAGTTTGTTTTCTTCCTTTTAAAGTGGGCGAATAATAAGTATCAGTTCATCTATCTGTTAAATACGATAACCACGTAAAACTTTTCATATAGTGCGTCTTACATAATGAGCAGCCAACAATGGCAGCCATTGTCACCCTTCTATCTGCAGACCTCTGTGAGTTACAGGCAAGGTCTTCGAAACAGAATCAAAATTTTGAGTGGAAAGGCACTTGAGAGATCATTCAGCCCAATGTCTTTTTCCTCATCCTCCCTCCCTCCTTCCCTCCTTTTCTCCTTCCTTTCTTTAACAGGGGAGAAAATTGCTGCCCAGAGGAGCTAAGACTTGTTCAAAATCTTGATTGTGGCAGAATTGAGACCACAAAAGTTGTAGTCTAGACTAGAACTCTAAGGTTTTTTAACCTAATTTTTGAATAGGTAAGTTTCTAACAGAACAAATGATTATTTTAAGAATAGAATTTTTTTAAAAGATTGTTTTTTAATTAAAAGTACAAATCCATCTTACACATTTCTACATAGAATAAGAGATTAAATACAGAGAAATTAAATGAAGCAATAATTGTCTTCGAAAGATTAATTCAGTTTCATATTTATATTAACCAGGCTGATCTTGAGAGGTGACTTAGCCATTTTTAGATATTTTGAAAACAGATTTCTATTTAAACATTATTATTTTAGTCATGTGTTGCATTGGTGCATAGAAAACAGTTTCAGCAAATATACTAAGAAAATAAATCATCATAAACTCACCACTCGCACACAGGCAGGTATATTACGTATGTACATCAAGAAGAGGCTTGGGGAACAGAGATATAGGACCACATAAGCACTACGTGGTGGATGAGGTAGCTAAAAGCCCTGCGTTATGAGGTCGGGCAATGAGTCTGGCATTAATTAACTTGAAGAAAGAATGTATTCAAATGTGTCTTTTTTTTTTTTTGATCAAGGAAAACCAAAATAAAACAACACTTCTAAATACATGTAGACTATTTGAAAAACTAACAGCAGTGGAAAATTAAGGTAAGAATGTTGCTGCAGTGACTCATTTATTCAGCAAATATTTACTGGGTCTAGGACAATATTAGGTACTCAATGCCTTTGCCTTCACAGACCTGACAGTGTAGTACTAAATAGTAAATAAAGAAATAGGAATTTTGATGAGTAGTATGCAATAAAGAATAATGGAGTAGGAATACAGACATCTCCTTTGATGACAGAAGGAACTTCTGAGGCGGCGATAGTTACGTTGAGACCTTAGGATGAGAAGAAACCAGCCCTGTGGAGAGGGGCAGGATCCCACAGAGGAGTGGGCATAGGAGACAGGCCGAAGGTGGGAGGGGCCTTGCGTAGAGTGGCAGCAGCTCAAAGACCACTGTAGATGGTGGGGAGATGGGCAAGGCCTTTTGCCCCTGGCAAGATGTTGGGATTTCATTCTCAAGTGAATTAGGAAGCCACTGAGATTGAAGCAAAGGAGAAACAATCTGATTTCGAGTTTTGAAGTATTTCTCTGCTTTCTCTGTGGCAAGCAGGTCAGGAGCATGCTAGTATTGATAATAATGGTGGCTTCCACTACAGGGGTGGCATGGAGGGGAAGTGAGGTGGACACAGTTGGGGACACAGTTGAGAGGAAGCAATGACAGGATATAGGGCACGAAGGAAAAGGAGGAATCAGGACTGATGCTGCGGTTTCTGAATTGAGCACCGGGGTGGAAGGTGATGCTGTTTTTCTAAGAATGGGAAAGACCAGAAGATCTACCAATTAGGGAGGGAGATCAAGATTTTTGTCCTGGGCATGAAGAACTTGAGATTCCAGTGACTTAATCAATGAGAATTGGATAGAGTTCAGAAGGTAGTTTGGGCTAGACATGAAAATGGGCGAGTTTGCATACATTAACATTTAAAACTGCTGGAATGGCTGATAAGGTCCAAGGCTGTTCTGGGAGAAATTCAACTATCAGAACTTGTGTAGAATGGTACCAGTAGACTGAAGAGGCGTGGCAAATCAGGAAAGGAACGGAGGTGGCTTTACGTTCAACTGTGGGATACAGCTAAGAAGTTGACTAAGAAAAAATTGTTCTTACATCTTACGAGTAGTAATCTTAATTTGTTAAAAGACTTAATGTGAGTGTTTAGCATGAATTTAGACTGATTGTTCTTAACTGATTATTATTTATAAAGTACAAATCTCTCTTCACACAATGGAAGCTAATATTTAGCAATATAATTATTTTGGGATTCTCTTAATGGATGATGTAATTTTGTTAAAGCTTCAGTATGAACTGAAGATGACAAGTTGTATTTACTGCATCACTGTTATTGACTTGACACTCATAGCTAATATGTATGTAGAGTTCTTAGGTGGATTGTCTCACCGTCAATTTATGGACTTATTAAGTGAAGACTTAAACTGAATGTCTCTTACTAATTACAAGTAGCTTGACCCACTTCTTGAAAAAAAGGGTCTGTAATGTCAGCAGTATTTTTTAACAAGGCAAGCAGCTGGGCAGTATACTATCCATAGCATAGGCACAATCAGTTACTGGGAACTTGAGAATAAGTAGCATAATCATTTTTAATATAGGCCACAGTGATTCTTAATTTGAGGAAATGGATTTCATCGAGTATCTGGGGGAAGCTATGGGTTCTCACAAAAATTTTACCCAAAATTTCAGAGCATCGTAGACCTCAAATTAAGAACCCCCAGGGTTAAAGCCACATAGGATCAGATAAGAAGCCAAGTCTCCTGCAGTTGTAAGAATGGAGCGATTTCATAGTTCTCCAAAGAAGAGTTATGCGCACAGATTTAGTTTTAACTTAAATACAATTACTGTGGTATTTCTGTAATTTATTTCTCGTACCTCCTCCTCATAGAATAATTTGTCAGCTCTCATAAGCAAAGTAAACTGTGTGTTAGAATTCAACCAGAGAAGCAGAACTAGTATGAGATACAATACGTACATACATCGATATATATAATCTTAAAATGTAGGGTGTGTGTATGTGTGTGTGTGTGTGTAAAATGGGATGATACACATAACTGAGAGAATGGCTACACAAGTCCAGAGTGTGTATGGCCGGCTGGAACTCCCTGGGCCTGGGTCTGGAGCTCTCCGTCCACCAGGTAGAATTTCGTCTGACTCAGGAAAGCCTCAGCCCTGCTTGCAAAGCCCGCCAACTGATTAGGTCAGGCCCACCAGGATACTCTTTCTTAAAGCTGATTGATAGGAACTTAAATTACATCTGCAAAAATCCCTTCTCAGCAGGACCTAGATGAGTGTGTGACTGAATCACTGGGGACTTTAGCCTAGCCAAGTTGACACATCAGGAGCCATCACAGACTGGATAAGAAGGTCACATCGTACTCAGAGAAGCTAGTTCTGGTGATGGATGCTCAGATCTATTTCAAGAGTGTAGTGTGTGATGTAAGTAATAATTCTGATTATTTCCTAAGGAACAAATGGGTCGTTCACTGGAACGGGTGTTATCTTTGAAGATGGGTGCTTTAGAGAAGACTATGGACTTATTTTTGAGATGCTACTACCACTCAAAACCTTCTTGAATCTTTTTGGACGTTTCATTAGATGCAGTTTATAAGCCACGAAGGAAAATGTTCCTCAATACTTGGTCAGTACCTTGTTTGTTTTTTTGACCAAAAGTAATACTTCCTTCTTTTTGTTCATCAGGGCCTGGTTTAGAATTTTTCCAAAATTCAGGTGTCAGCTTCAAGAAGTCTTCATCCAATTTCTGCACCAGTAAGACAGCCGTCTTTCCGGAGCACAGTTCCCATCATTCTAATGCCGAAAGCCTCGAAAAGGTTTCCCCTTTCTGACAGCTTCAAGTGCAGATTTCTCAGGGGGGCATTCGGAGCCCCGTGCAGCGTCGCCCCAGCCTGGACCACCTGAGGGAGCTGAGGCTGTCTTTACCTTTCACCTGTTTTGCTGTGCCTCACCCCTCCCGCCCCCGCTCACCCCCAGCCCAGCCTTAAGGTTGTTTGAAAGCCAGCCTTCAAGGCCTGGCCCAAGTGGCAAGTTCCTCATGAAATTATCCAGAGAATCTCTTCTGTGCCAGGATTTTCATGGTGCGTTGATATTACTATTCCTTTGAACCTGGAAGCCCGTCCAGTGTGGTAGGACAGGTTTCCTACCCCCACGAAACCAGTGTCTTCGCTTTGCTTCCTCGCTTTGCGTGGTATGGGCTCTGTCTTGACTATGTGGGATGTGATGGAGCATCACCGAACGTGTTCTGACTTAGAAGCAATTTAGCTTGAGTCCCTAAAACACTTTCCAAAGCAGGAGGATCACCAGAATTAACTCATCACTCTCAAGGTCGACACGTCGAATAAATGCGAGACTCCATTCTTTGTGTGAACCTGCCCTTTTCATTCACGTTACGGAATCTCCACTGCGGAAGGTTATGAGCGAGCCCTTGTCTTTCCGTAACTGAACCAGGTCATCAGAGACCTGTAGCCGCTGTCCCGCCTCGCTGCACTCCCGACGCAACCTGCGCTAGCCCTTCAACTGAGTACATTCCAACCGCGCGATTACTTCTGCCCACTTGCTCTAAAAATACATAGAGAGAGAACGTCAGTATGTTCCAGGACTGCTGTCCCCGTGCCTTCCCGACGCCTCCCTCCGCGTCCCCATTCTCCAGCACTGACAAGCCCTGTCTCAGCCGCTGCCCGGGGAGCCGCGCCGTCCATGCGTTCAAACAGCATTTCGAATGATAACCTCTGAGGAGGCAGTCCTGTGTGTGTTTCCCTTGTTTTGCATTTAAATGGAAAATTATGCTTTTGGGTTGTTGCTGCATGTTGGCATAGCCCAAAGATACCCAAGGGGATTCGAGAGCCAGCCTGCCTGGGTTAGAGCTGGCTGCGTCGCCTGCCCACAGCATGAACCTGGGCAAGGTATTGACTCTCTCGTGCCCGCCATTTCCGAGTCTACAAAATAGGGATGGCAGCAGCACCTGCCTCACGGGGTTGTTGCCAGGAGTCAGTGTAGGGCCGTCCCTGGCCTCCTGGAAATAGAAGCTCTTGCTGTGCTGTGTCATGATCGTCGTGTGGCTTCCGCGAGCTGTCTGTCTCTGTACAAGAATCCAGTGATGTTTTCTGCTTTCTGCCTTCTCCTCTGGGTTTACTGCCTCCATCCTACCTGCATACCCATCCCTTCCCGTACTACAGCATTGCCTGTCACGGAACCAGCGTGCACCAAGCTTCCCAAAACTGTCTCTTCCTACCCGAGAGGCAGGGTGCGCATTTCCAGGGCCACCCCGCTTGACTCGGGACACGAAAGGAGCAGCGTGGGGGTAAACGTTTACGTAAAAGTAGGACAATACATAGGAATGCTGCAAATACAGTTATACCAAAGCCATAGATTGGGGACTGACAAACAATGTCTGTTCAGGAGACACGAGAAATGACCAACTTGGTAATAAAACATTCTAGGCTAGGGAATGCCAAACACTTTACATACATCACCTACTTTTTAGTTCTTATAGTGGTGTGAATCCAGCCATAATTTCCCCCCATTTTATCGAAGATGAATTTGCAGCTCAGTTAATTTGCTCTAGATGAGTAACTAGACATGGGATTCAAATCCAGTACGTCTAAGTCCGAATGCTACTTCAAAACAACAGAAGAATGAATACCCTGATGTGCAGATTCATACAGATCATATCCAGTTGAACCGTGGCCCATTAAATTTTTCCCAAGTAAAATATATGCAGACTTCTCAAAAACTTCGGGTGGAGACCATCGATGAAGTGCTTTTTACTTTCGTGAACCAGGTACCAAGCACAGGAACAAATTTGGAAACAGAAAATAAGACTTGGAACCCCCTTTCCCCTAGGACAGACGGAGTTCGTTGTTCTGTTGCAGGAGTTCATGATTTTCTCACTGTTGAGTCGCCACCTACTCTGTCAGGTTGGTTCACTTTCGTTCCTCAGTGGAAGTCCAGGGGGCCTGCCGTTCCCCCTCCCCGTCCCCCGGCCAAGCAGACAGCCCCGCCCGAGCACGCGTGCACGCTGCTCTGGACTTCTGCAGTTTAGTGACGATGCTCGTGGTTCCACGTGTGTATCTGGTGTGCCCTCAGGTAAGCTTCTAGTTTAACGAGGCCCCTTCTACCAAAGCAATAGTGAGGCCACAGGGTGGGCACAGTGCCCTTGTGTTCTTGGTCTACGCAGATTCTGAGTGAATAGCTCACTCAGCTTCCCTTACGCTGAGAACTGCACACCTGCGGGGTGAGGACTGAAAATCTGAGCACCCGTGTGTGGGTACCGGGCGGGCACGCTTTCCTCTCGCCCGTCACTCGCAGCTCGACGGTGATGCGTCTGTTGTGTGGCTGCCTCCGGGGCTGCACACCAGAGTTCCCACTGGTCTTTGAGTCCTCGGTCGCTCTTTCTTCTCTTTGATCCGCCACTTTATCGCTGCTTCTTCGCTTGCTTTAGTTTGAGTGTTTGAAAGCTGTGCCTTGGTCGGGCCCCTAACTCTGAGGAGGAGAGTCAGAGTCTCATGGTGACAGAGGGACACCTGCACGTACAGAATGTCTGAGAACCCGTGGGTGCATACAAGTTAACAGCCAAACAGTGAATGAAGGTGTGCCTTGATTTACGGTTGCTTTTTTATAAGGTATGGAAAGTGAACTTCTATAAATTAAAAATTGGCTTAATATAGTCTATTGAGTTTATGGGAAGAGGACTTTATATAGTAAAAAAAGAAAAATAGTTCTCCCATTGTAGCCCGTTATGCAAATACCCGTCCAGCCCATGAGCAGCCCTAACTGTGGCTTGTTGCATGTCTGGTTTCTACAGCGCCGCTCAGCTCCATCTATGCTAGTGTGACATGTGGGAAGTGAGGGAAGGGGGCTTGTCGAAGGGGCTATACTTTTTATGTGGGATTTCCCTGACTGGTTCACGGTCATTGGTTGTGGTTGAGAGAATTGCCACAAAAAGGATACTTCGTGAGCGAGTCAACCCTGACATACAGGGCTCTTTAAAGAAGACATGTGCGAAGAAGCCGTTGAAGGCGTTGGCTCCTGCCTGCACGCCCTGCTTTTACTTGCAGTTCACAGGGTGTCTGTCTGCTAAGGAGTTCAGCCGGCGATTTCTCTGAGCAGGTACCGGCTCGCCTCCCTTTTGATGGGATGACTTCTTCAGAAGGAGAAAGCCGGTCCTTAATCTCATTCTTTCCAGTCACGTTATTGTGCAACACTGATGGGCGTGGTTCGTTGCCTGACTCCCTCTCTCCCTCCCCAGCCCCTGGGCCTGGATAAGAAAGGGGAGGGGGAGCAACAGGGCAAGAAAGAACCCAGATGCCACATACGCATGGCATGTGTAAGTGTACACGCACCTACAAATGTTATTTTCAAATTGGTCCGCTTAGGTATGCCAGGCGACACCCTGAACCTGGGATAAGGAAGTGGCTCAGTACCACAAAGGACGAAGCACTGAACGATGCGATGCCACAGCTTCAGGTTGACCGGGAGTGACCGAATCTCGGGAAACTTCTCAGTGTCGTCACGTAGGATAAATGGACGCAGAGCCAGGCCAGAACCCTGAAGGGGTTTCTCCAATCTGCCCTCCCAGACTCATTATATTCTCTAGATAAATGGTAGGTCATATTCCTTCTAACTCTTATTTGTCCTGCCACCTTTCCCTGTTTTGTCCTCATAAGAAAGCATCTCGTTCGGCCACAGATTGTATGCAGGGTCCGTTGTTCAGGTCTGAGGAACAGGACAGGATTACATCCAGCATTATACATTTTTTCTCGAGGGAAGAACGGATGGCTTCTTCTTTAATATCTACAAATTGCTTTGTCGATGAGAAGTATTGTGTCAATAACCAGGTAACAGCATCACGTTTAGGGGTGTTTGTTTCCATTCTGGTAAAAGGCCTTTATCTCAAGGCATAATGGAAGCCCTCCCTTCCACAGCCGGGATTTATATCTGTTTCTCTCACGTACAAGAGATAAAATAAAAAATAAAAAAATAAAATAAAACAGTCACCCAAAGAAAGAAGACATTGGATAGAGATAGGAAAGAAGGGATGGAGAGGCACACCCTCAAATACTCTTCAAGAGCATGTGACATTGATGGCAAGGGAACGTAGAACTGGAGAAATAAATGAAGTAGGAAGAGATACAACACTTTAAACAGACAACTGAAAACGTAGCCCAGTACAGAAGGATCCAAGGTGCCTCTTTCAATAAATGAGTAGGTATGAGAAGTGAAGGGGTGAGGACATCACATGGCTGCTTCTCATCACTTGGTTGCCATGAAGTTTTTTTTGAAATTGAAATGAGAGTCCCTGGAATGAGACTTAGAAAAGGAGACATGGAAATTCCAGGGTGTGATAGGCTCACTTGTGGATCTTGCATGCAAAAAAAATAAGCTGTGGCAAAATTTGAATAATGGGAAGAAATGTGGTCAATTCATTAAGAAGCTTCTGTTGCAAGTGACAGAAACTAACTCTGGTTAACTGCAGGGAAAGGGATGTATTGAAAAGGTATGAGGTCCCTCAGGGAATTAGTAGCAAAGCTGGATGAGCAGGCCATGGAGAAGACAGGGACCCAAGCAATTCCAGAGATCCACTGGGATTCTGGCTTCTCTCCTGCTGTTACTCTGCTCAAGAACTCAGAATCCCAGGGAAGAGTGTGATTGGCCCTCAGCTTAGGTCAAGGGGCAGTTACTGCTAGTTTGAACAACAGGAGCCATAGTTCTCTAGAAATTCAACGGAAGGCCCAGTGAGGCCTCAAGGACAGGTTTAATGTAATGCATGAGGGAGGGCCTGTCATTTTACATAGTGGTTCGAAACCCCAGCCAGAGTGGGGCAGGGCCCTTTGATGGACAAGTCCCAACAAGACCACATGCCCTGGGAGAGGGGAAGTTCTCCAAAGGAAAACTGAGGAACCAGCAAAGGGAGTCGATACTGGGTGAGGAGACAACAGATGTCCATCCCACATGGGCAGGCAGTGTGGAAGAGAGAGGATGCTGGCTGGGGAATGTTCTGCAGAGATTCTCACCAATGATTATATTATCCTCATTAGAGCTCCAGAACATCACCCAGGGGGTTCTGCCATACTCAAGGCCTCACATCTTACTCCTCTCTTCAGTGTTCATTTCTCTTTTCTGTCATGCACCATTTCATACCTGGATGTCTACTTAGGTGTTCCCATTTTACCTCAACTCTAGTCAACCAAAGTGTATCGAGCCGTCATTACATACAAGGTGTCCTGCTAGGTATGAATAAATAAGTGTTAACCCTGACTTAAGAAAGTTGAAGTCTCATAGAAGCAGCTCATGATCCAGCCAAATTCATGCTCTTTATTCTATACCAACAATGCATTTTACTCACTGATGTTTTGTTAATAGGACATTCTCAAACCATCAGCCTTGAAACCTTGGCACTATTTACAACTCAATCCTTTTTTTTTTGCTTTATTATTATTTTTAACTCGACCTTTTTCATATCCTCCTGTATTTATATCACTACCCACTTATCCACTGAGCAAGTGCCACCAGTCCTTTCCTCCAGACCCGCCCACCCCTGCCTGCATTTCCGTAGCAGAGCCACCACTTGTCAAACCCTCATTCTCTTACACTTATTTTTCTGTAATAACCGCTCGCTGAGCTTATTGACTTGGTTTCCACCTTCCTCCTGTCTGTACACAGGAAGCCTCACTCTGAACTATGTAACCCTCTTTCCCACTACTCCCAAACGTATCTACAGCCCTGGGCAGGTAAGTCGTCTCATGGTCCTTCAAACATGCCATGTTAGTCTTGCTTTCATGCCCTTACTCACATCTTCCTCCCTTTCTCCTTCCCTGGAATGTTCTCCTTTCTGTCATCTATCCATTTAAACCCGTGTTTCTCAGCCTTGGTTACACATTCTCATCACCGAAAGAGAGAGAGGGAGAGAGAGAGTGAGGGAGAGAGAGAATCAGGACTTCTAAATACCAATGGAAAGCACCCAGCTAGATCAATCAAGCTGAAATTTCTGGGGCCTCAGTATTTTTAGATTCCCCCGCTAATTTTCAAGTACCACTGGAGTTTAGAACAAGTATTGAAACATCAGGCCTCATACAAGTGTCCTGCTCGGGAGGCTCTGCTGGACCACTACAGCCACTGGGCCTTCGATCCCCGTCTTTCTTTCAACTTCTAGACAACTACAGTCCACTTTGTCCAAACTAGCAGTGAATCCCCTACTTGTATTATTTTTTAGCGCCTCTGGTGTTTAGTTTATATTACAAGTTCCCTTAGGGCAGGAGCAAAAGAATTAAATGATCAGTAACCTACAGATAATGGAATATGAAATACATGGAGATAGATTCAAGGATGTTTCAGATGACTTTGAGTAGGCAGGGAAGTATTACAGGCTGAATCGTGTTCCCTCAAAATTCATATGTTGACGCCTTAACCCCCAGACCCTCAGAATGGGGCTGGATTTGGAGAGAGGGCCTTTAGAGAGACGATGAAGTTGAAAGGAGACCGTTAGGGTGAACCCTAATCCGATCCATCCAATCTCCTTGTAAGAAGAGGAAATTTGGACACACAGGAAAAACCACGTGAAGACACATCTGGAGCCAAGGAGAGAGACCTCTGCGGGAACCAGCCCTGCCGACACCCTGAACTCCGATTTCCAGCCGCCAGAACTGTGAGAAAATTAATTTCCATTGTGTAAGGCCCCCAGTCTGTGGCGTTTGTTACGGCAGCCCAAGCAGACTAATGTATGAAGGAAAGGTGTGGGCGAATGAAATTAGTGAATTTAGAGAAGATACTCTAATTAAGCCCGACGTGGTCAGATACCGAGTTGACAGAATCAGACCTCACTGTAGGTTTGTGTGCGGTGGCCCGCTGCGTGGGTTACTAGGTGCGAGGCTATCCTCACAAAACATAACCAACACACAAACGCAACACCCACACACGAAGCAGAGGAACATCGGCACCTGGGAGGCCCTGTGTGCAGTCGGGCGAGCCCTTCAGAAGAAGGTGCCATTCACCCCGGAGTGCGAGTCAGGAGCAGCAGGACCCCTGTGTCCACTACTTGCGTGGAGGATACAAGCTACCATGAATTTTAGAGCTGTGGCAGCCACTTGGAAGCTGATTCTTCTCAAGTCTGGCTTGCATTTGGGAACCCACTGCAGCCAACTCCTGGATGTCAGCCTCCTGAGGCCCCGGGCGGAGAAGCGAGGTAAGCCCACACTTCTGACTTTCGGAAACTGTGACACATAACTACTGTGTCTTCTTTTAAGCCATTAATTCGTGGTAGTGGAAAATTAATACAGAGCTTATTTTCTACATCTGAGAACATTAGAACTGGGGCCCGTCATTTAAAGCTCAAAGGAAATTCGTTTTTGAATACCTAAAAGTTAGCATGACTTCATACACCAGAAAATAAATTTAAGGAACCCGTTATCCAAAGAACCACTAGAGTTTTTAAAACAAAAAAAATGTTTTGGAAGGATTTCCGTGAAATCATAAATGACCTTTTTTAAAAAATTAGGGTTTGTTCTCTATCTGCTTCCTCAAATGGTTTGAGGTGGTGACCCATAAGGCATGTTTGATGACAATAAAAATGGCAAAGAGAAAATAATAAATCACAGAGGACGAGGAATGAACAATAAAATACATCTTAGCTAAGTATTATAAGGAAATTAGCTTTGAGTTTCTTAGAAGTCAAGGTATTTTTGAAAGGGTAAAATGATAAATAGCAGAGAGTCTCAGTTCCAGGGGTACACGGGGATCCCCTAGAGGATATTTTAAAAACCATCAGTATCTTGAGTCGCATTCCCCAGGGTTCTGACGCTGGTCCAGGGTCGGGCTTGAACACAGAGCTGTAGCAGCTGCTGATTCTAATGTGCATCCTTGGCTGGGCATCACCGAACTACAGTTTTTATTATCAAACAAAAGCGCCCATCCTAGTTTATCAGGATAGATAAATTGGCTTTTAGAATTGATATCGTGAAAATTGTATAATTGACCATCTCTTTACACTATTAGCAGTTTCGCAGAAAACACAGATATTCTTCGCATGGTCCTTTTTCTGATCAGCCTTTGATTAAAAACGAAAGCCATATCCTCAAATGTAATTTTTGAATTGATTTCTATGGTCAAATTGCGCTCGCCAGTGAGAACCTGTGATAAACATATTCCGTTGAGCCAAATGAAGGTTTGTGTTGGACTTAATATTCATCTGCAAAAACCTATATATCAACTTACATTTTCACCTTTACAATTGAAGTTTCGATGTATTTAGAGAACATTTCTGAAAACTCGGATTTTCAAAACGTTTTGAGATAGATTCTACAAAAACAGACGTGGCACAGGATTTAATCTGAGATTGGCTTAGTCCTTAGATAATTGTTGGGTATGAAATCTAAGGCTGACGGTATATCAGCTAGCGTTAAAGAAAACTACTTGGCAGTGTTTTAACATTTCCAGTAGTGGTTAACGCACATAGTACTTACCTCTGGGACTTCAGTGACATGACTGTCAAATCTTTTGATGCCATTCTACAGCTCATGTGGTTCTATTCACCTTTTAAAAAAATATGTTTTCTCTCCATTCTTCATATCAGATATTTCTCTCTTCAATTCATTGACTCTTTACACTGTTATTTCCATCCTTAATATTTCCCAAACATTTTTCTTTCTTATCTGTGGATTTTTTCATAAAAGCATCTACGGACAGACCACTTTGTATTCCCATCGGCCGCAGGATAGGGTGTTCCCGTCAGGGCGGAGTCGGAGGGCTGGGCTGAAGAAGTGGGGAGGCCAGAGAGAAGTAACTGCCCAGATTGCCCAGACCCAGGTGCCCTGACTTCAGGAGACCAGGGAGAGCCAGCACTGCACCCCAGCGGGCTACCCTGCCACCAGACCACTCAGAAGCGGGTTATACACACAGTGGGCTGTGGGTAGCAGAGGGAAAAGCAGCTGTCACGTCACGGAAAATCCTGCTCTTAGGAAAAACTCTGCATTGCTTCTGTTTCCCCCTGAATGTGTTATTCGCAGTGGCCCTGTGATAACGGGGCATTCTCTCTGGGAGGATGGAGGTGGCAGAATAGGGAGCAGAATACTTACATGTTCCTCTTGTGGGTGTCATCTGTTCTTGCTGCGGTTATTTGACCTGGGCTGAGTTTGTGACTTAATCGCTGACCTGGTTGGTTAGGAGGGCCGCGGCAGGCGTACGTGGAGGTGGGAGCAGCTGGAGCAGGACTCCTCAGCGCGGCGGGATTCACCCAAGGGTGTGGCGATGCCCTCCCACCACAAGCTCTGTGCCCGCCCGTTCTCCCCCACGCCTCCTCGCCTCTCCCCTGTTCTCCGCACGGCTGTCTCCCTTCTCGCCTAGGCTGACTTTGTCAGTGCTGCTTTCAAACCTTCTCTTTCGGGCCTGTCAGCTATTTCCACTGCTTCTCTCGGGACTATTATCTCTTCTGCAACTTGCCTCCCACGGCCTAATTATGCCTTTGGCATCTCCCCTTCCATTTTCCCTCCCCTTCCTCCCAGGTTGGTGTCTCACAGATATGTCCCCGGAGTATTTTGGTAATGGAACAAGAAGAAAGTGGGCAACTAAAGCCCACACTTTCTCACGGCCTTACCTTTACTACCCTCAGTCCCTTGTGTTAATTTTTTTTTCCTTCTGACATTTTTCTTTTGGTTGCTAAGACCAACAAAAATGAACGTTTCTCGTTTTACACCCTTAGTCTCATCCCTCCATAAAATGTTCATGAGCAGGGAAATTGGGGGGCGAGGGCAGGAAGGGTTTTCGCGAAAGCATTTCTGCACGTGGGCTGCCTCTCTGGCTTCCTTGGATGGACCTCCCTTCCTTGGAAGCCAACAGCCAACTTCCAACCACAGTGCTCTTGATGTCTCATTTTTCTCCAGCCACGTCCTCCTCCGTCTCTCACCTGACCAATGACATTGTCTTTGGCTCTCTGTCCCCACTTTTGAGCTCTGCCCAGCACCTGTTTTCCAGAGAGCTGAAGTTAAGATGCCCTCCTGGCCCTCGCAATCATTTCCAGGCGCTCCCACCGCACCCCCAGTTCCCCGAGAGCTAATCGTGACCCCTCTTGCACTCACCTCTCATTTGCTTCCGTGGAATGACTTTCTACCACAGTGATCTGTGTCCACCACAGGCCTCAGCCGGCCAGACTGGCTTTACCGATTTAGCCACAAGTGAGAATATATGTAACCATGCCTAGCACATACCAGTGGGCATTCAATAAATTCAGATTGTTTCATCTTAATCTGATCAAAAGAACTCAGAGTTTGGGCAAGAGAGCATTCTGATGGGGGGCAGGGGGAAACGCAGTCGACATTTTTAATGGCCAGTGTGCTCCAGGCACTGGATTCGTCTGCTCTTTACTGAGATGAGCTACATCATCAGTCAGACCGTCAAGGAAGGGCATTCACCGAGCTCCTTCTGAAAACTTGACACTGCGGTATCAACATGAAGTAAGAGAGGGACTGAGGAATCTTTTGTGGGCTGTGGTGGTTTACATGTTGGTGGATTTTGGTGTCTGTTTGCTGTCAGATTAGGTTGGCAACATAAAAATTCGTGAGAGTGGCCTGGAGCTTCTCCTGTCCCCGGCTCGACAGGGCTGGGCATCTTGCCCAGGTGTCTCCCCACTACTACCCAGCCGTGGAGCCACAAGCTCTGATTTCGAAAGCACACAGAATGCAGAACTTCACCCCACTCCTAACCAGTGTGGGCTCACTGTTTAAACCGAGTGCTAAGTCCTCCAGCAAAGACTGTGGGACCAGGATTTAGGAAAGCTCAGTTCTAGTTCTGTAGGCACACTAACAATTGTGAATAGGAAATTCACCTTTAGGGTGAATTTCAGGGGGACCCTACTGGATAACCCTTTCTCAAGATAAGAAAGGAAACAGGAAGACAGAGACATGTGCTCAGACCTTAAGTTCCTTTCAGGTTGTTTGAAACTAACCTCTCAATGACGACATCTGGGAAAATTCCCTTATCTTTTAAACCTTCCAGGCGAGAGATGGCGCACTGATTTCAGGTCCTAAGCCTCTGAATGAAGTTGTTTTTTCTCAGGTGATTGTCCTTTAAAAACTTTTTTTTTTCTGCGAAATAGTCCAATTCTTTCCTCAGATTCTCTTCCTGGATTCTATGATTGCTGACTGAAATATCAGTCAGTATTCATTAACTATTGCACCAATGGAAAATGTGTCATGGACCGTTTTGTTTTGTTTTAAATTAGAAAGCGGAAGCTCAAAGTTTTCTTAAACTATACTTCACAAAACTTACACAGAGGAAAAGCTGGGTCTTTCCTTCACGATGCTGAGATCCACCACAAGGTGGCACCAGGCAAGGCTCAGTCACGTTCATCTCGCATTTAGGCCTCAGACTTCAGAGCGTGGCATATGGCACATCTGATAATGCTGTTTATATGGAGACAAATGTCTGTGTTGCCACGTGGGTTTCTAGTGGCTAACGTCTTCCTCCTGTGTCCTCTCGATGTGCTCTGCCTTTCACGAAGCCTTTCTATGCTCCTGACCACCCCCAAGCCCACCGTTACGTACGTGTATTCAGGGGAAGGTGGCTTAGGTTCGTCTCTGAAGCCATTTGTTAAGTTTTTAACATCTCCCTGAGCTGCAGATGGAAAGTGTGGGGAGGTTGCTTTCTAGTTCCTCTCTCCACGGCGTCCATCGTGGTCTGTTCTTGAGGATTTGTTTAAGCACCAGATGCTTAGTTTCCTTAATGTCTCTGTGGAAGGCCCGCAGCATGAGCAGACACGTCTGTGGTGTTTGCGGAGTTTCTGAGAATGGAAGGATGCCTCAGAACTCCAAGGCCGAGGGACAGCCATTCACTTCACGCACGAAGGCAAACCTTCAGTATTCATTTTCTCCACTGGATGTGCAAATCCCGGAGAACTGGATGATTTGGGAATCAAAGAGGTCCAGCATTCACGGGGTCTGTGACACGTGGAAAGGTAGCCACAGGAAAGGACGCAGCAGCTTTTATGTGTGTGAAGAGGATGAAGCACAGGGCGTGAGTCTTTGAAACTAAATAGACCTTTACCTAGCTCTGCCCTGTTGCCATGTTGCTAGGTAAATATTTGCGAAGCGTCTACTGCTTCTCCGAATTTGGGGCACATGTCTACTGGGTGGGAAGCTGAGGTCTCTGGGGGGAAGTGAGCCTACCCACTTCTTATCTCCTCCTTCTTGCACAGTCTGCAGACTGTGACACAACCTCCAGAGGGAAGGGAGGCCGACCAGGTCTTGTCTTCCTCTTCCCTCTAGCTCTGGGGCATTCTGGTGATGGAGACCAATGGGTCACTTGCAAGAGCCCTGCAGATGAGAGGCAGGCCCAGAGATTCATTTCTGAGGGTACGTCCCTGGAGTAGTTGTAGCGTGTCCCACAGGCTCGCGGTAGGGTTCACTGAGGGGTGGGCCAGTTAGCAATATGGTCGTGAGGGACATCAATCTATAAGAAACCCTAAAAGATCATGGAGATGCAGCAAGATGGAAAATCGTAGTTTTCAGAACTCTTTCTGAGGTAGACTATTCTAAGGGGTCAGAAATATTTTAAGTGGCTTATTTCGAGGATAAGATCCATGCCCCCCGCCACCTCGCCCTACTGCAGAGGGCCCCTGGGGCCATAACAACAAGCTGCCCAGGGCCTTCCTGCCCAGGATGTATTGGCTAAGTGAGATTCACAGTGTGGGGCCTGAGCAGAACGTTTTAGGGACAGAAGAACTGAGGCTGGGTTACCAGACACTTTCTCCTCCTCTGTCTCCTCCCCTGGCCCCAGATGAGCAGGCTCTCACCTATGCACCCACTGAACAAATCACTAAAGACTCTGGGTGTGAAGGAGGGCCGGGTTCTGAGCTCTCAGAGAGAGCACCACAGGCCCTTCCCTGCCCAGGTGAGACCGAGTCCCTGGGAGGGCACCTCAGAGAGAAGCGTGACAAGCAGAGGCTCCTGTGACGGGATCACTAGCCAGCCTTTCAAGCTGCCTTGTTTCTCTCCACCAGGCACCTTGGGACAAGAACGGTAGCCATATGTCCTGCATTTGGGGTTTAAATATTTTGTCCATTTTGTTGAGATAAATATATCCTAAGTCGACGGTCAGTTATGTCCTGACTTTTGGGTCAAAAGGACTTTGAATTCAGCACTTCTCTATCCTGCAGTAGGAAGCCCCCTGCCCGGGTGATGGGGCTGGGAATTGCCTGTATCAGCCCTGGGGGAGCATTGCTGTTAACTCTTCACTGTGATGACCAAAGACCAGGCTCGGTGGCGACAAATATTCTTAGTGCGCTTTGAGCAGAGGGCTCTCCTGATGCCCAGCCTAACAGTGTATCTTCTGGGTCGGACTTAGCAGTCTGCCTGTCTTTTATCTCATTTCCTTCCCTTTTTAAAATTCCTCTTAAGTTTTGCTGAAGTGGTTTCCCGAGTAACCTTTCCACGGCCTACGTGGGCAGCAGACCTTCTGAGTTCCTGCATACACGTCCAGCAGCGTCCTTTTGTCCCTTTACATCTGATTAATAATTCGAGTGGGCAGAGGATGCTAAATTCAAAGCCATTTCCCATAAACATGTTAAACACATTCCTTCGTTTTCATCTCGCATAGCTATTTAAAATTTTTAAAATTGAAGTGAGCGTTTTCTTTCCGGCCATTTCTTTCAGCCGTCAGTCTTCTCCACCCCATACTTCTGCTTCTTCAGCGAAGCATTTCCTCATAACCAGGGTAGTAACTTTGGATTGGAACTCCCTCTGAGTGTGTCGGCCTTAAGAGGATCAAACACTTACTATACTCAGGATGAAAAGCCATTAATCTTCGGTGCTAGGGGCTGGAAGTTGGGCCTTGTATGGAATTTGTGACTCATCATGCAGGAGCCTAAAAGATTAATTTGCTCCTCTTGGGCTCTGTATTGCACAGACTGAATATCAGCGAGGTGTCTAAAGCCTCTCATGGAGACGCCATGTTAACTAACCTGAGGACTTCATGTTTCTGGCTGGGTGCCAGAGTCCAGAACACCTGTTGGGTGAATTGTCAGCTTCCATATCTGCAACTTTTGCTCAGATGCAGAGTAAGAGACAACTAGGACACTTGGATGCCAGTGCAAGGCACAGGAGTAAGTCATGTTCTCAGCAGGAGGTGCCAGCTGACGCTAGTCCCCTGAGCAGAACTGACTGAGTGAGAATTGTGAACTCACCCCAGGGATGACCTGCTAACATCCCAAAGTGGGGCGGAATGCTTTGGGAACCTGTGAGTTCTTTCTCGTGAGAGTTCATGATGGGGACATTGTAAATCAGACCCAAGAACCTATTGGATGGTGAGAATACATGAGCTTTAAGGTTTTTTTCCAACCATGAAAATTTGTTTGTAGTTCTTAGCGTAATGCCTGGCACACAGTAGATGGCTCAGTTCATTCCAAATAAAAAGTCTGTGGACTGCATTATGCCCCAGCTCCAAGGTGAATCGGTGAGACTGTTTTCATTTGCTCTGACTTAAGTTTATGCTGAGCAGGTTTGGTCTCAACTACCATGAGCTACTTGTATTGAAAAATTAGTAGAATATGCTCTCCCTCCAGCAGTGGCTTGCATTGGGGACCCAATTTTCGGTCCCAAGTCATTTATCAGCACCACCATAAACTCGGTGTTGTAGAGACTTGACCAACATACAGAGGGCACGAAGCAGTTAAACGGCAAAGCTTCACTTAATCACCCGGATCAGCACACACGGAAGGGCTTTTAAATAGAAAAGAGGCTTTCAGGGACCCTCGGCCTAGAAAATACAGCTTTTCTTTTGGGGGAGAGTTGAAGCCATATTCCTGTGGCTCCTTTGTGTACCTGCTTGTGCTGTGTGATTAGGGACAGAATCTGTAAACATTGTGATAATAGGGACACAGTCGATGTGCCCATGAATCCGGTTAGAAAGCTGGGAAAGATGGAGCCTTTTAGGTCATCACCGAGAGTGGTGACGGGCCTGCTGGCCCCGCCAACGTCAGGGACAGTGAGCGGGGAGAGATCGGGCCACCTAGGCTGCCCGCTCTCACCTCTCCTGGCTCCTGAATCAAAACATGGAACCCACGGGCTGACAGAGGGTATTTCCTGCTTCATGAATTTGTTTTTGTGTGTGAAAATAAGATTACAAGTTTATAGGAAGATGAAAAAGAAAATGATTTATCCATAATCTTCTCCCCCTAACAGAACTCCATCAAGCTCATTTAATGCCTCCAGGATCCCCGCAGTCACCTAAAGTTTATTAGAGATAGATGATTTATTACAACTGTAGTGCCAGTATAATGTTTGTGATTGGGAATTTTTTCCAACTTAAAATATCATCTGTATTTTGCTAAATATCTTCTCCTAGCTTTTGTTTCATGCTTGTAGCTTCTCATGGTTAGCTAACTGGTATTTCATCAAGTAGAAGGAATAATAATATCAAACATGTTTCTCTGTTTATTATATATGACATAATATTCAATCATTTTAATAAAAGAAGTTAAAATACTACATTTTACTACTAAATCAGCAAAACAAAACTATAATAATATATACTCTGAACAATAAAGAGTGTGAACATTTTGATGACAGTTGATGCCTTGTGCCAAAATAACTGAAAAGTATTATGCCAATTTATAATATATAAGGGGTATATAATTATAGATAGCCTCTATATTCATCTATCTATAAACTACCTCCTTGACAGCATTAGTTTATAGTTTTGCTGATTTAGTAGTAAAAGGTAGTATTTTAACTTCTTGTTTTATTAAAACAATTGAATATCATTTCATATATTTGTCCATTGACTATGGTTCTTTGATATTAGATTTATGCCCTTTTCCCATTTATCTATTGAAAACATTTTTAAATATCAATTAGTAAGGACTTTTCTCACAGTAATAAAGAAATTAACTCTTTTTTAGAATTGGTGCAAATATTTTTCCTGGTCTGTTTACATTTTAATTTTTTTTTATTTTGACATTTTTTCAAAAGTTCATGTAGTCCAGAATAGCCATTTTTAACTCTTTAAATTTAATATACTGTTTTAATTTAATAGACAAAGTTATCTCCTCCAACCTCTTCTCAAGATATTTCTGAAGTATTTTACTTTTCTATAGTCTTTCTATTTGGTTAAACAATATGATTGGAATCTGTGTTGATTTTTCTTGAGACATATGTAGGCTGTTTCATAACAAACAAATCCGTGTCCCACAACCTCTCTAGCTGCTGCTCCGTCTTCATTTCTTCACCCCCCACCACTCACCCCTCCACCTACCTGCTCCAGCTTGGATTCCATCCCAGTCACACCAATAAAACATCTCTCTCAACTCCCCAGTGACCCAGCCTTTCATTTCGGTTGGGTAAACTCCTAGGAGTAGAATTTGTGGGTCATGTGGCAGGTATATGTTTAACTTTATCACAACACTCCCAAGCTATTATCCAAACCAGTTGTGCCATTTGCAACTCCCACTGACGCTGTAAGAAAGTTCCAGTTGCTTCACTTCCTTGCCAACATTTAATGTTGTCTGTCTTGTTAATTTTAGTTGTTAAGGGGTATAAAGTGGCATGTCACTCTGGTTTAATTAGCATTTCTCTAATGATTTTGAGCACCTTCCTAGGTGTTTATTGGTGATTTGTGTGTTGTCTTTTGTGAAATGCTTGTTAAAGTGTCCATTTAAAAATCAGGTTGTTTGTCTTTTTATTTTTGACTTGTAGAAGTACTTTAAATATTTTGGACAAGACCTCTGTCAGATAAATGTATTGCATATTTCTCTCAGCCCATGGCTTACATTTTTAATTTTCTTAATGGTTTTCTTTGAATAGAAGTGTTTTAAATTTGGTTATTTCAAATTTATCCATCTTTTCTTTCATGGTTAATACTTTTTGTGTCCTGCATAAAAAATCATTGCCTGCTCCAAGGTCATGAATATATTTACCTATGTTTTCTTCAAGGAAGCTTATAGTTTTAGCTTTTATTTTTTATGTCTAGATCGATCTCAAATAAATTTTTACATGTGGTATGAGGTAGGGGTCAAAGTACATTCTTTTCCATGTGGATAGTTAATAGTTCTAGCGGGATTTGTTGAAATGAATTCCCCCAATGAATTATCTGGGAATCTTTGTTGAAAATCAGCTTGTTGATTTATATGCTATTTAAAACTGATTTCAAGCATGTTAACCTTTCTGAGACTTAATTCTTAAATTGATAAGCGATAATAAAATTCTCACATTGTTGTGGTGAGGGTCATATTAAAAGTTCTTGTCACAGTGACTGGCACACAGTAGCAATCACTCCCCCACACCCCCAAAAGAAAGAAAGAAAGAAAAGAAGGGAAGGGAAGGGAACAGAAGGAAAAGGAAGGGAAGGGAAGGGAAAAGTAAGGCGACTGGTTGCATTTTACACGTGAGCACGCACATACACACACACGCACATGCACACACACAATTTATAGACTTCCTAGTCTGTTCCATTGATCTGTTTGTCTGTATTTGCACAGATACCACACTGCCTTGTAGCTTCTTTCAAGATCATAGAATCAGCTTGCTAATTTAATCAAAAAAACCTGGAGAGATTTTGACTGGGATCATGTTGAACCTATGGATCACTTTAGGGAGAACTGATATCTTAACAAATTGAGTTTTTTGATTCATGAATATGGGAAATATCTCTCCAATTATTTAGGACCTTTAAAATCCTTCCTGACAATGTTTTGAACTTTTTAATGTAGAGATTTTGCACATCTTTTATGTATTTTTAAATATTTCATGGTTTTGATGCTATTACAATAGTAGTATTATTTTAAAAATTTATTTATTTCTAGTATATAGAAATACAAATATAATTGAATTTTTATAAATATATCCTGTAGTCTTGCTACATTCATGTATTAGTTCTTTTAATGTTTTTCTTTTTGTCTTTTTTGCCCAGATTTCTTAGAGTTTTCTATAGAGACAGTTATGCCATGAGCAAATAATGATTTTTACTTCTTCCTTTTCAAGATCTTTACAATTAATTAATTACCTAATTAATTATATTATTGCACAGGCTAAGGACTCCAGTACAATGTCGGAGTACTGAAAGCAGACATCCTTGCCTCATTCTCAGTCTCAGAGAGAATATAATCAATATTTAGATTTTAAATGTGATGTTTGTATCATGAATGGGTATTCACATTTGTCAGATACTATTCCTGCATCCTCAGAGATGGCCACATCTTATTTTATTCTGTTAATGTGGTACAATACATTAATCAATTTTCAAATGTTAAACCAACTTGGCATTCTTGGAATAAACTCGACTAGATTGTGATAACTTGTCGCATATATACTTGCTTTATATATGATTTGCTTTGCTAATAGCTTGTCAATATTTACATCTCTGTTCTTGAGGGATCTTGATCTTTTCTTTTAGCTTGTAATGCCCTTGTCAGGCTATTTAACAGGATTTATGTTAGAATATTTCTTGCAGTCCCACAGGTCATTGAGTATCTGCTCATTTTTTTCCCTAGTCTTTTTTCTTTTTGTTGTTTAGTTTAGAATATATCTGTTAATCTCTATAGGTTCACTGATTCTTTCTTCTGCAGTGAACATTCTCCTATTAATCTCATATGATGAATTTTTATTTCAGACATGTTTTTCTGTTCTGGGATTTTCATTTGCTCTTTTTAAAATAGTTTATATATTACTCTTAAATTTCAGCATTTCTTTCCTCTTTATATCTACCTCTTTCTTCACAATCTTTACTGTATTTGCTAATTCCAACAAATAGGTCATTTGTGGGTCTGCTTTTGTTAGCTGTTTTTTCTTCCTTTTGACAGTGGGTACACTTTTTTTCCTGCATCTTTTCCTATGTGGTAACTTTTCTCTGAGTTTATAACTGTTACGGGAAGGAAGTTTAGTTTATCGCAAGTTACTGGTAGCAGAATTCTTCCTTTTCTCTAATTTTTACATTGAACAAGTCAAATTGATTTTTAAAAGTCATAGAACTTGGGTTCTAATCCCATTTCTGTTACTAGTTAGCTGTGAGATCTTAGACAAGTTATTTGAGCTTTCTGAGCCTCAAAGATACCTTTGTATTTCAAATGAGGGAGTTAGACTAGGTGTCTTCTAGTTCTAAGATTTAGAGATTTTACAATTTATAAGGTGTTGGTGCTAGGATTCAAGCACATATACGGGAAACCAAATTTTTATCTCTTTCAGTTCACAAAGTTCTCTAATTATCCCCTTTACCTCTGAGGGGTTTTTCCTGGGTGATTTCCCTTGCTGATGCAGCCAGCCAACTACAACTAATTCACCCAGAAGGCCTTCATCTTTGAAGTCCTTTTTGTCCCCATGTCTGTCTTTCAGGAACAAGTACCTTTGAACTGGCGAGAGCATCGTGCATATAAGCATCTATGGAGAATATCACACAGCAGAGAACAGTAGTGTTATTAGAAGTTCAACACCAGTGCAAAGTTTTGGCTCTGCCTCAGGCCTACTGAATCAGATCCGCTGGGGGTGGGGCACAGCATGATGTGTTGTATGAGCTTTTCAGAGCCAGGTGATGCCATGCACCCCCAAGATTGAGAACAACTGGTGAGGCGGGGGGTACGGCAGAATAGAGCAGGAACATGTAAGAGGGGCTTGGAGTCGAGGAGGAGATTCAACAGTAAAACCACATAGAGGGATATTTTGCTTTTACTTTTAGAAATAGAAACTAGAGTCTATTTTGGTCTTTAGAAGGTGGTCACTCAAAAGAGTGGGTGGCATGCTTTGGGTGATGGGTTGTTTTGACAAGTAGAGGATACAGTGAGAACCGCATGGCCCTAGGGGTCAGAGTAAGATTTTCTCCAGGTTGTTTCATTCCAGACCAGGCAGCCTCTTTGGTCCTTTGGGGGCAGAAGCACCTTGGGAGGGCAGCCGTGCAGTCACGCCGGCCTCCGTATGCGTGGAGTATTGGTGTCGGTTGGGTTCATTATGAGTTCAGGCGTATCCCCTTAGTCTCTCATGGAGGACGCTGCCTCATGACTGGTGCTCTGCGCATGTCACCCAGTTTACGTGGGGCCAGCTGAGTGGTCCTGGTTGCAGCCTGGAAGGTTGGGCTGACCTGGCTCGGAGCACACAGCACGTGTTATCTTGGGAGCACCCCGGACAGTTTTGTTTCTAACCAGAAAAAAAAGTGGAGGTATTTCTCTAGCTGGAAGGAACACAGAGCCAACTACTGTGGAGCAATTGCAAATATAAGTAGATTTAAAAAGAAGAAGAAGAAAAGCTGATTAATGGAGCAAGAAAGAGTCTTTGTTTTAGATGGTTTCACACTACAATAGGCTTGGTAGAACAAGGAATGGCGTCTTGTCCTGAAGAGGGAGAGCATACCCTCATATGTTTACTGGTTTCCTAGGGATTACTCTACTTAAAATCTTTCTGGGAAGGTTTTGCTCCCTGATAGAACACTGCTTTCATTGTATCACTCTTGCTCAAGACCTCACTCTCACCTGCCTGCCATGTGAAGACCGCCTTTTGCTGCTGCCTCAGGCCTGGGCTTTCCCCCAGGATGTTGACCCCCTTCCTGGACCTGATCTAGTCCCACCTTTCTAACCTCATGTCTGCCTTGCTGCGAACACCAGCCGCTGCCCCGGCCAGGCTGTCTACCCACGTCTCCCAGCTCCCCCTGCCCTCTTGCTCGCTGCCATGCCTTTGCTCGGCACGTTTGCTTCCCCAGAGCGCCTTTATCTTCCTTCTATGAGCTTAACTGTCCGTCTGCCGTGACCCGGAGCGCCCTCCCTGGTTATGTCAGCTCACGCTAGACTCTGTCCCCCTAACTCGGGCATTTATGTAGTCTCCACCACTAAGGCAGTGACTCTACATACACCATCTCACATCTTTTCTGTAGATTCACTTTCTGTCTAGCTGGTCCATTCCATGATGGAGGGAGCTCGAAGTCCACCTGCCCTGGGCTCCCCGTCAGAGCTGGCGGAGGGCTGATGGCAGATAAAAGGAAAATCCCGCATCGCTGTTGAGCAGACTAGAAAGCGGGCGTGTCAGGTCCGGATCAGCTGGATCGGGGGGTTCCCAGTTTTGTCGGAGGGAACACTAGCCGCGTGCGACTTTACGCATGTGTTTAAATGCCGTGTGACGCGTTGGGCGCGCGCCCTAGCGGCTGCAGTTTCTTCACGTCACATCGCTCTGAGGTAAAGGTGGCCAGCGGAAGCTCAGGTAGGCCGGGAGAACGAAGGTGGGGGCGGGAGGAGCGTATTTGTTATCTGTGCTCTTGAAACGTCAGTGCTTTGTGTATTTGGGGGGCATGTGTTAGGAAACAACAGGAAGGGCTGGCTGATTAAACACACTCAGGCCGGGAAGGAAGGTACACCCGAGAGGGCGGCGACGGGGAGTGTGACTTTCTGAGGGCGCCCTGTTCTTCTCACTCGGCCCTTTCTGGTCAGTTCGTTGGGATGACAGCTGCCGCCCCTTATCGTGCTGTGTATTTTGCTGACAGTCTGTGGTGAATGTTCAGTTTTATGAGACGTGGCGCTCGACATTTCCCGCCAAATACACGACGGCCGTAAAATGTTAAAAGGTTCTGCTGATGACATTGCCGCTCTTGGACATTGTCACCAAGAGAGAGGGCACATGGGCAGATGGGTAAGACACAAATGGACACCAGGCCCAGCCCAGTGTGAAAAGTCTGGGGACCCCAGCAACCTCCGTTCTCTCTCCAGCCACTTGGGTGTGTACACATCCATCCACCACCCCTCAACCTCCTTCCTGCAGCACGGACATGATTGGCAGCCGCCATCACTCATAAATGATGAAAAACTAGTCCTGCCCTCACTTCCTTTTGCAGTGATGACGTTTTTCAAAAAACGATATTGCTTTTGCTATGCAAATAGTATGTGGTAAATTTATGATTACTAGAAATATAGATAACAAAGCATTCATGTAACCAATCAGCATCCTGTCTATATAGTCAGCCAATTGAAAAAACAAAAGCATTGGACTTGAAATCACACCATCCAGGCATAAACACTCTTACCATTTTGCCAAATGCATTCTAGTCTTTTGCATGAATATATGTGTAGAAATAGGTAAACTTTTCAAAGTGGTGTCATCATAAACGTTATAAAGTGTTTCACTCATCAATATATTTTAATTGAATTTTCACCTCATTAATCTTCTACATCATTATTTTCAATGACTATTTTGTCTGTAGGTACCATAATGTTTTAACCATTTTCCATCAATTGATATTTATAATTAAAAATATTCTGTAAGTAAGGCGTCAATGGACATGCTTTACATACATCTTTGGATACTAGTCTGATGACCGCCTTTGGATAAATCCTTGCGAGCAGACTTACTAAGTCAGAGTATGCATTCTTTTAATACTTTTCCTACAAATCAGCATGCTCCCCAAAGTGTCTGTTCCTAAGATTCTTGCCCATAGTAGGCACTCTTCCGGCCTTTCACCTGATACGTTCTTACCGTTCTTACCGACTTGGTGTTCACTGGTGTTTTTGTAGCAGGAACAGCTAGGTCCCGCTGCGCAGGGGAGCCCACAGTGGGTTTGCAGCCCCAGCAGGGAAATCTGTGACAGGACCTCACCCCCGGAGACGTTAGAGTAAACACCGCAGAACTCTGGGCAAGCCAGTGTCTGATTTCTGCTTTCGAGCCCTGAAGACAAGCTTCTTGCTAGAATAGGCCCTGGGCAAAACGAAGCCATCAGCTGCCTTTTATTCACAGCCGAGCCTCCCTCCTGTGCAGCTATTTTATTTCCTACAGTCCATCTTCCCCTCACATTCTCAGGCCCCAGACTCCCCTGCTGTCGGTATCCTTCCCCTCCCATGCAAACCTGCCCCCAGGCAAAGATCTGGTATCCCTCGGTTCCCACCTCCGTATGAATTTAAGTCAAATTCTTCTAGTTGTTTGCGTTTAAAATTTATCCCTGATAGTACAAAAAAAGCAGAGTTCTTAATGAAAGAAATAGATCAACCTAAAGGGTAAGGGTAATTTTGTTTTTCTTTCTTTCTTTCTTTCTTTCTTTCTTTCTTTCTTTCTTTCTTTCTTTCTTTCTTTCTTTCTTTCTTTCTTTCTTTCTCTTTCTTTTTCTTTCTTTCTTTCTTTCTCTTTCTTTCTCTCTCTCTCTCTTTCTTTCTCTCTCTCTTTCTCTTTCTTTCTTTCTTTCTTTCTTTCTTTCTTTCTTTCTTTCTTTCTCTCTTTCTCTCTCTCTCTTTCTTTTTTCTTTCTTTCTCTGTCTCTCTCGCTCTCCCTCCCTCCCTCCCTTCTCCTCCTCCTCCTCCTCCTCCTCCTCCTCCTCCTCCTCCTCCTTTTGCAACAATCCTTGCAAATCAACTACATGGAGCCTGTCTAAACAGTGTTAGGATGCATCTGACTACCTAGGGAGCCACAGCCTTCCAGTAGTTAACACTGGACAGGGAACAGGAAAGAGTGTCCACGTGGGAAGGACGAGTGAGTCTCCTTGGCGTGGGTTTCAGAAAGGTGACTGCTCTTTGCTTTAGATTTGTTCCTCCGTCTGCACCAGTGGTAGGCCGGCAAACCAGGTCTTTGAGGGGAGATTCATTAGATATCATTACTCTAACAAGAGACATAATTTATCCGGTACATTGAAAGCTGTAGACTAATAAAGGACCTCATAACAGTTTTCCCATAGTGCCTCATCTGTCGTAGCATCAAGTTCTCTCCCTTCATTAGCACAGGGCTGATTTGTAGCATTTGTCGATTTCCATGGTGTGAGGACTTGCATGTGGAAGGTTTCGATCTGCCAACCATTTAACAGCTGGCTCACTGTGTTCCTGACGAGTTTCCAGCCCGTTCTTTGGTCAAAACAGTGGTTGCCTTTACGAGAGCATCGCCTCTTACAGCTGGCGTTCAGGGACCGCACGTGTCCTACCTATTTACTGCGATGTTACCCCGGAGGAATTGCTTCTTAGTACTACACGGATATGTGTTCAGCACCACATGAAGTCCCCTTGCGATCACGGCAGCCGACCGCGAACACCCGTCTTTGAAATTTAAGGCTGAGTTATCTCTTCTGTGAATCACGCTGCACAGCACTGGGCCGTCCCTGGATGCTCAGGAGAGTTTTTGAGGAGGCACGCAGTTCCTTGTTGAGAACAATTTGTATCTTGCCTCTGGCAACGGTGACCTTTTTTTTGAGACAGAGAGTATATGTCAGGCCCCCTAATTTCACACGGCAGCTTGTCATTTCTGGTGGCTGGCAGCAGGTAAGTAAAGAACAGGAAACTCTTCCTATCTAGCAGTGCAGGCAACAGGACAGAAAACGTGTACGAGTCCATCCACATCTATTCTGATCTTCTCTAGATCACGGTGTCTCACAGTTTAGTGGGCACCACAATCACCTCGTGGGTTTCCCAAATGTGGGTGTCCAGCCCCCTTCTCCCAGTATGCTGGTTCAACAGGTCTGGGTTTGTTCACGAGTCTGCATGTTGTCAGCTGGACGTCGTCAGCTCAAGGCAGGTGTGAGAGGACACACTGGTCTCACCTCCTCTGACTCCCGCCTTGTGCTGAGGTTGGTCATCAGACACGAAGGCCTTCAGACCTGTAGGCTCCTCCCCCTTGCTTGGCCCAGATCAGTGTTCTATGCCCTTGGCTCTTATCCGAGTCGGCCACATAATGTAAATGTATGTTTTCACTCTTACTTAGATTTAATAATAAATTCCTTTTTAGAATTTAATTTTCATGGGGGAAAAAAACCTCTTCTTAATTATCGAAATAGGAAGCCATCACATTTTTTTTTTTCATCCTAAGAAGCTCAGAATAAACTTAATTTAGCATTCAATAATCATACTTGCCCAGCTCTGGTTCCTGTTATAATCATGACTGCCTTCTTCTCCATAGTTTCTGATGTTTCGGCCTTTATTTTAAGGTGTCTTAAATCCTTTCTGAAAGTACACAAGGGGTGACAAAGTAAACAATACATAAAACACAGAGATCCGTTAGATATCATTACTCTAACCAGAGACGTAATTTACCCGGTACATTCAAAGCTGTAGACTAATATAGGACTTCATTACAGTTTCCCCATAGCACCTCATCTGTCGTAGCATCAAGTTCTCTCCCTTCATTAGCACAGGGCTGACCGTGTCTTCCATAAAGCAGTGCTCTGGACCTGACGCTCACATTCCCCACAAATTCCTAGGGCGAAGCCCTCATCCTCAAGGGGGAAGGTGTCTGGAGAAGGAACCTTTGGGAGGTGATTCAACTAGGTCACAAAGGAGGGTTAGGTTAGGTTCGAAGGAGGGCTAGGTTGAGCCCATGACAGTAGGACCCTGATGATGAAGTCAGTGGCCTTCTAAGAAGGGGTACGGGGGAGGAGAGGTATGTCCTATCTCCCTGTGCGCACACTGAGGAAAGGTCATGTGAGGACATAGCGAGAAGGTGGCTGTCAGCCAGCCGGGAAGAGAGCTCACACCGGGAGCCTAAGCGGCCCACACCTTGACCTTGGACTTGCCACTCTCTAGGGCTGTGAGAGATAAGTATCTGTTGTGTAAGCCACCCGGTCTGTGGCATTTTGTTATGGCAACTCACGCTGACTAAGATAATCAGCATTTTTGGGCGCCTACCTTATACCCAGTACTCTGTTTCAGCCACTCTTTCTCTGGAGAGGAAAGATAGGGCAGATTTCTAAAACTGGACAAGTCTAACCTTCATATCCCCTCCTCACAGAGGGACTGGCCTTGGGCTTTTTATAATATATATACAGCTTCTTGGATACGTTACTATCACAGGAGAAAAGGCGACCCTTCCTTGCTCCAGAGGGGTTGGGCCACCAGATCCCACCCTGCACCCCTCATGAGCAATGAGGGCCCCGCCTCTCCCTCTCACGGTGGCAGGTGAGCGCCTCTGTGCACCCCTAGCAAGGTGACATCCGCGTCTGAGGCGCTCTGTGGAATGCCTCTCCCCTCCCTGGCACGGTCAAGGCTGGGAGCCACGGGGCAGTGAAGAGTCCTATTTAACGCTGAGTCATCCAAGATTCCCCAAACAATTTGACCACAGGACCGCGCCCTTTTAGCTTTCACTTTTTGAATAAAGCCTGTTAACAGCAGTCGAAGGGCTATGCACAAGGCCTAGCTCCCCTGAATGCCAAGAAGCGTCCTCTTCACCCCGAAGTGGCTCAGTTTTGCATGCCAACACCAGTGGCAGCTGCCCCTCAGACTGCCCCCAAAATGAAAGTGTCTTCACTGAAAGCAAAGCTTGTTTTTTTTTTTTTAAAAAAAAGCCGAACAGACATTATTCTACAAATATCAGGCAGTTGTAACGAGGCCAGTTATAAGATATAAAAAAGGTTGGGTGGCCTACTGGTGGGAGATACTGTGAAGAGCAAAATGGTGGGAAGGGCATAACAGAGATTGAAAAGTCTGCAAAATGAGGGAGGGGAAATGGGGACTTGTTTATCGGGTGTAGGATTTCAGTTTTGCCAGATGAAAGAATTCTGGAGGTCTTCGGTACAACAATGTGAAGTATCAAACACCGCTGAGCCACACACTTAAAAATGGTCAAGACGGTACATTTCTTTATGTGTTTTATTTTTTTATGCCATAATTTCAAAAGTCTGAGAAAGGTCAGGGAGGAAGAAAGCGGGAAGGGGAACACGCATACGTGGAAAGCGAACGCTTCGAAGGCCGTATCGCAGTAGAGCGTTGTATGTGGATCAGCGTACAACCCACCGCGAGAGCACAGCTCGCTCTCACTGCGTTTTCTCTCTCTGTCCCTTTTTTCTCTTATCGTTTTTATAAGACTAGACAAAACTAGGGGGGCCAGATAGCGGCGAGGTCACGGGCCGTAGCGCCCCCTCCTTTTTCAGGAGGCTGAGGGCGCCCTGCTTTTCTCGCTAGTCCTCAAGGCACCTCACGTAGTTTCAGAGTCATTGACTCGTCCAGCGCTGTCACCGCTTCAGGCCCAAGGTTAATGCATGGGGGTGGGGGCAGAGAATTAATTCATTGATTCATATGTTGGGTCAGAGCCAGGCCTTCGTTTGTGCTGAATTGCACTTTGGACTTAGAAGTTCTGCCAAAAGGAAAAAAAAAAAAGAAAAAAAGAAAAACGTGACAGCGCCGTCTGATGTGAGGTTGGAACCATTAGTGGAAACGAGAGCAGCTTTATCTAGTGTTTCTGGATGTCACCAGCCAGCATGATGATGCGTCCTTCCCTCCGTACAGAACTGAGAACGCTGGGCGTCTGATGAGATTTGAGCCGTAGGTAATAATAACTAGTATGATAACAACATTTTGTGTCACGTGACATTTTATCAGCCCTTTTACCTAGATCACGTGGACCTGACACAGACCCCTGGCGGTGGGTCCTAAGCGCCCCTCTGCGGAGTTCAGAAAGGAAAAGTACCTGCCTAGGAACACACAGTATTTTGTCTAAAGGGGTAGAAGCAGTGATGAGTGAGGGTTTGACCGCTGTGCTTTCAACAGCCTAGGACAGGAGGTGGCTTGGCGGTCACAGATGCTATAGACGTGTGTCAATAAAGCCAGGAACAATTTTGCTGATGGAGAGGACACGCAGACGAAACCCCACGCGAGTTTTGGTCGCTGGCTTGACCTCCTTCATTCATTCTGCTCGGCTGCTCCCAAGGCTCTTAGGAGGCTGCTTGGGCGACTGGATACAACTCAGCTGGTCACGCGGCTGGGACCCTAACGACCGGAGGGTGGCTTCCATAATTCCGATGAGCCTTCAGTCGTTTTCCCCGAGTGAGGGCCGGCACAGGGGTTCTTTTTGGTCCCAGCTGCAGAGTCATGCAGTGCACGCTGCCAGCTCCCACTGGGGGGACGTCCCAGGTGCCAAGGCGGAGGCCCAGGGTCGCAGACGGTGTGGGTGGGCTTCCACCCGTGGACGAGCCTAGGTCCCCAGGGTCCCCGGTGAGAAGCAGCTGGGCCTCCAGGCCTTTCTGATGACAGAGCTTTAGGAAATGCCTCCCAAAGGCGATTCTGCTCGCCAACCCTGGGTGAGGAGCAGGCTGTAGGGACAGGGGCGGTGGTGCTGCCGATCACCGATCACCAAGGATGTCAGTCCCTTCCACCCCTGGGTACTTACCCTCTCTTCACGCCTGCCTCAGCAGGAAGGAGAAAGGTAGCTCTCTCCCCCAAATCCTGTCTTTGTGAGCGTGACCTTAGGTAACAGGTGTGATGACTGTGAACCTCAGTTTCTCCATGTGCAGTAGACATGTAATCAGTCCCTCCTTAGCACGACACGCACAGAGCCTCCTAACCTGTCTCCATCTTCCTGTTTACGCTCATCGCTTACAGTGTCCCCCAGGGCACGGCATACATGGTCACAGGAAGCTGCACCTGAATGTTGGTGTCTCCCCGGCCCCAAGTCCTGTGTTGAAACCTACCCAGCAAAGTGCTGGTGTTAGGAGGCGGGGCCGTTGGGAGGTGGTGGGGTCATGGGGGTGGAGCCTCACATTAGTGCCCTTATAAAAGGGACCCCAGAGAGCTCCCTTGTCCCTTCCACCAGGTGAGGTCACAGGGAGAAGATGGCCACCTATGAGCCAGGAAGGGGGCCCTCACCAGGTACCAAATCAGGTGGTGCCTTGGTCTTGGACTTCCAGCCTCCAGGAATGTAAGAAGCAAACTTCCCTCAAGACGCCCGGTCTATGATACTCCGTTACGACAGCCCGAGTGGACTAAGACACGGCAGCTGTTTGAGGTTCCCCGTGATATCGTGCTCATTCTCATCTTTGTTCTTTGCTCTTGATATTCCTTCTGCTTGGAACATTGCAATCCCAACCCCCACCTACAGAATTCTCACTTCCCTTCTAAGACCCCTCCACTCCCTTGTGCTCCCGCAGAACTCGGCATGTACTCATCGTATAGAAACTGCAAACGTGTCACCCAATTATTTTCCCGTCAGTCTCCTCCCTCCTAATAGTGTGCCAGCCTCCTCACACACTTCCTGCACACACGAGGTGCTCAGTCCCGTCAGCTGCAAGGAATCGACAGAATGCAGCTTAGAGCCTCGGATGAAAGCTCCAGTGGGTGAATGGGGTCGGAGAGGCCTCAGGGGTGCACTGTAATTTATCTCCAGTCTTCAGACAGGACCCATTTTTCACTGTCCTTGAAGAACAGTAAGTAGTCAGTTGACTCTTAGAGGCGTGGTCCTCATAAGTACAGCATGCTCTAGAATGTCCCTTTGCTAACAGATCTAGTGGGAAAGGACCATAGCTGTGGGCACCAGGAAACGGAGAGCACTGAGCTGGACCGGGGCAGCCTGCCACCTCCACGAACAGATCCTTCCTTCCAAAAGGAACAAGACGAATTTCCTCTTTGAAAAGTCCCAAACTGCAGCCTCCTCAGCTTGGTCAGCTTCAGACTTCATCAGGTGGCGCTGGGCCTTCGGAGAGGGATTTCATTGAGTGGAAACACCAGGAGGAAGCTTGGCGCCTTCACAGGTGACATAGGACCAGCTCCTGTCGGTATTAAGAGGTTCTGTCATTCTGGGGAAAGCTGCTGGGAAAGCAAACGGTCTCATTTCTGGCTGTTCTCAGACACCTGGGCATCTTGCAGACCTTGGTTGGCCCCTCAGGTGGGTAGAAGAGAAACTGCCCTAAGATTGTTCTGTGTACTCCAGTTGCTGCCCCCACCCACACTGCAAAGAAGCCTGGCACAGCCCACCCGTAGGAACAAGCGTAGGATTAACTTGTCTTCAGCACACAATGTGGTGCCTGGCCTCCCATGAGCGCTCAGTAAATGCTGAGTCGATAAATGGATGAATTATCTACCCGACAACTCAACCGAACAAAATGCCCAGTGGATCCGTTTTGGCATCTGCTTGAAATATCAAATCAAATAGAATTTTAATCTAAATAAGGCTCCTATTTGTTTTATTAATAAGACTAATCCTAGACATTTTTATTTTTAATTAAGATGTGTATTATTTTTTTTGTATTCGTTAGAATACTTTGGTTCCCAAGTACAGCATTTAGATCCTTAAGGGCAAAGATTACACTGTGTTTGTCCCCTCCTCACCTGAATGCTGCCTGATAATGCTATGAAGACATTCTTTAATAAAAGATTTTTCTCCATTAATTATATTCTATTAGCATAAAGTATTTTACCCATAGAAATGATCCTAAATGAACTGGGTACATATACAATCTGCGTTTTTTACAACAAAAGATAAAAACTTTTGTTGGTATCATACACAGGTCTTTTGGTGCACTTGTGCCTATAAAACCAATTGTAGTTTTTGCAAAATGCATTGAAGAATGAGAATATCTTATTTAAAAAAAGAGTCTGCAAGAGGTAGAGATTTCATTGTAAAACATGCTAATCTGCCTCTAGAATATTCTCCAGTTTACGAGGGGAAGTTCTTACTGAGTCGCAGGGCACCTCGCCGACAAATGTTCTTATATTAAATAGGAAAATATGCTTGACTTGACTTTAATTTGATTCTCAAGGATTTACAGATGTTTTCTTTGCAACCATGGCAATGCACAAAACTGGAAACTATTAAAGGCCAAATTAAACCATGAGAAGGGTACTAATATATTCCCGGGGAGCCAAATAATATATCCGTTTGTCCACGTTTGAATTCCCTCAGACTCTGTAGTTGTGAAACGTACGCCTCTGCCTCTGCAGCAGAGTCTTCGACGTCTGAGAAAGTCTGACTGGAGAGGACACGTCTGCCTCTAAGCAGACCTTGACCTTAACTGAGATGAGTGGTTCTGTCCAGTGAAGAAGGTTCTGCCTCTGCCCCGGGCTGAAGATGTCTTAATGAATCGCAGTGTCTGTAGCCAATAAACTCTTGAGCACGCTCCAACTGCTGGGCCCTTGGCAGGTGTTCAAAACATAGTTGCTAACTTAGGCAAACCGGATGTCCAGTGTAACAGCAAAAAGCTAGGACTTTTACTTTCTCGACTTTGGATTCCAACAAGCTTCTGATGCATTGTCATTCTAAACGGATCCTCTGCTCCTCTGTCTTCATCTCCTTCTCTGCTTTTTATTTATGTCTGTATATTTCAACTAGAGTTAACAGTCAACATTATTTTATATTAGTTTCAGGTGTACCATGTAGTGCTTAGACATTTATATAACTTATAAAGTGATTCCCCCAATAAGGCTAGTACCCACCTGGCACTCTACATAGTTATTACAATATTATTGACTATATTCCCTATGTTATACTTCACACTCCCACAGCTATTATGTAACTTCCCGTTGGCACTTCTTAATCCCTTCCCCTTTTTCACCCAGTCCCCAACCCCCGTCCAATCTGGCAACTATCAATTTGTTCTCTGTGTCTGCGTCTGTTTCTGTTTTGTTTGTTTATTTTTTTCTTTAGATTCTACATGTAAGCGAGATCACATGGTATTTGTCTTTCTCTGTCTGACTTATTTCACTTAGCATAATAACCTTTAGCTTTATTCATGTTGTTGCAAATGGCAAAACTTCATTCTCTTTTATGGCTGAGTAATATTCCATTGTATATATGTGCCACCTCTCCTTTATCCATTCATCTATTGATGGACGCTTAGGTTGCTTCCATATCTTGGCTATTGTACAGAATGCTGCAGTGAACATAGGGGTGCTTATATCTTTTTGAGTTAGTGTTTTGGATTTCTTCAGATAAATGCCCAGAAATAGAATTTCTTGGTCATGAGATAGTCTATGTTTAACTTTTCGAGGAACTTCTAGACTGTTTTCCATAGTGGCTGCACTGATTTGCAGTCTCACCAACAGTGCACGAGGGTTCCCTTCTCTCCACATCCTCGCCAACACTTGTTATGTGTTGATTTATTGATGACAGCCATTCTGACAGGTGTGAGGTGGTATGTCATTGTGGTTTTAATTTGCATCAGTGGCACATGCGATAATAACAGTGAACATCTTTTCACATAGCTATTGGCCATCTGTATGTTGTCTTTCGAGAAATGAGAAATGTCTATTCAGGTCCTCTGCCCATTTTTAATTGAATTATTTGTTTTGTTTTTTTTTTTTTGGTGTTAAGTTGTATGAGTTCTTTATAAATTTTAGATATTAACCCCTTATTGGATGTATCATTGGCAAATATCTTTCATTCGGTGCGTTGTCTTTTCATTTTGTTGACTGTTACCTTTGCTGTGCAAAAACTTTTTGGTTTGATGTAGTCCCATTTGTTTATTTATTTACCTTTTGTTTCCTTTGCTCTAGGAGTTGTATCATGAAAAAATATTACTAAAAGCAATGTCGGAGAGTTTGCTGCCTATGTGTCCTTCTAGAGTTTTCTGGTTTGGGGTCTTATATTTAAGTCTTTAACCCGTTTTGAGTTTATTCTTGTGTGTGGTGTAAGAAAGTGGTCCAGTTTCATTCGTTGGCATGTGTCCGTCCAGTTTTCCCAGCCCTATTTATTGAAGAAAGTCTCTTTACTGCATTATGAATTCTCTTCTGTTTCTCCTTTGATCAGTGAGACTTTTGCTGACACTAAGCACCCAGGGGGAGAGCGGAGGCTGCTCCTCGTGTTCCCAGCAGGTAGAGACTGGGGCTCTCCTTTCACACATGGTCTTGCCCACTCTCCAACCCAACTCCATTCAACTTTTCGTGGCTGAACTTTTCAGCCCTGATCAGCCCTCAAAAATCATGGTAAACTCCCGTAGGTCCCCCTCTCCTCCTCTCTCCCCTCAGTGGTTCAGCACTGACCAGGGTTGTTCCTCGTCTCTTAGCATAGCCATAAGTGATGATTGTGCCCCTGAAAGCTTCTGTGCAATGAACGCTTCCTTTCTGAACTGTCTTTGCAAGTAGAAGCTGACCCAGTTTTCACAAACCCCAGAAACGTCAGTGCCAATTTCCCATCTGACACCACAGTGGTTTCCCCACCTGTACTCTTGGCACAGATCCCACTGCTTTTGGTACTAGAAATGGATCCAGGAACCAATGAGCGAGAGCAGCAGTGTGCAGAGAATGTTCTAGTGAGAAGGGGGCACAGTAGACCCCTTCCCAGGAGGCACCGCTTAAATGCTCTAGGGAATAAGTGTTTCTTGGGGAACCAGAGTGAGAGAAGCAGTATCAGTGGGGCTCATCTTTTCATCCTCTTTCTCTTGTGGTGTGAAGGTCGTTGTATTTTCCCTGACTTGAAAGTTACCGAGAAACATTCTGCTTGCTAAGGCGGCTCAGATTGTCTGGGCACGTGCCCGAAGGGAGACGATGGAAGAAATACAATTGGGGTGAAAGGGAGTGAGACCAGTGGTATCAAATACGTTCCTTTGCCTTTCCGAGACCTACTGTCCTCATGCACAAACTGGCAGTGAGAGCTAGCGCAACAGCAATTCCCCGAGAGCCGTGCTGAGGGGGGTGAGTGACGACGCATGCGAGGCTTGTGGCATCAGGCCCGGGACACACAAAGCGCTCAGCGGACAGGGACCTTGGGAGGCTCGTGCCCTTGGTCCTTCCTCTTGGCCACAGGGTTCTTGAATACTTCTTCACTGTCCCTAGAGGTCAAAATTCCTTGCTACGGTCTTTCCTGGGGATCCTGCTCTGTGTCCTCATAGCCCGCATGATAAAGAGAAGGATAACTACTGTTTACTGAGCACCCACCATGTGCCTGGCACCATCTGCACGCTTTACATGCGTTGACTTTTGCTTAATCCTTGCAACTACGCAATGAGACAGAAGCATGATCATTTCCAATTTATGTCTGAGGAAACCGAGGCACAGGAAGGCTTTATTCTGCTGCCCACTGGCCTCAGGGGTCAGCCTCCAGGCTACCCTTTAGCCCCATCGTTAACTGTGGAGTCTTTTGTAGAACTGATCAGGGGAAAAAAAAAAATCTAACAACTCTTAGTAACATCTTTTTGAGTAAAGCCAACATATCTGTGAACTTTTGGACCAAAGTTCCTCTGTTAAGTCTGGGCTGCTGGAAACGGTGGGGAGTAGGGCTCCTGGCTCTTTGGGGCTGAGCGTCGTTATAAGGTAGTGAGGTCACTCCCCGCCGTCGCACAGAGCTCTGGTGGAAACGGTCACCTGAGTTCTCCTGAGTCGGTGGGGCGGGTGGGCTTCCAGCCGACACCTTATGCTCCTGGACGGTCCCCCTGGACTGGCCTGGTGTCCGGTGGCTTCCTACACACAGCTCTCCAGAGGGCGATCCAAATGACAGACAAGTTTTAAAAAAATTCTGTTTTTTTTTTCCTAGAATTTATTGTTTATGGTATTTAGTTTTTTATTTAGGCTAATACCTAAATTAATTTGTGAGTTTACAGCGGCTCAAGGTGTTGGGGGAGAAGAACGCAGCTTGAGAGCCTGGGAATCAAAGGGAAAGATCAGATGGAGGTTAAAAATCAGCCCCATAGAACCAATAAAACGATGGCTGTAGAAGTGGGTGACCAAGGCTGGCTACGTGACCCAGTGTTACAGTAAATTACAAAACGACGAATTCCATCCAGTCTACAATGCAGATCTGTTACGTTTAGGCACTTCTAATTTGGGATTCCTGGTGACCGAATTGCTTGCTTAGCAAAACAATTTCTTAAAGATCATACAAACGAATAACATAAACAAGATCCTGGCCTACGAAAGGTAAACTGGTTTGGGGGAGTTTTCAGTGCCTTGGATGCATTTCTTTCCAGAGGAATGTTAGGTACCTGTCTTACTCTCAGTTCATTAAAGTGGCCCCCAAGAGTCGTCTCGTAGGGAAGGTGACCCCCTTTTTAGGCAGCCTCTGTTAGCCGAGGTTGTCCGCCTTTTCTAAAAAATTTAGGGGTTAAGGCAGAGTCAGACTGTGAGGTTTGCTTTGTCTCTGAAATTTTTCATTTCTGTACCCATAATACTTTATGGCCAACATCTGGTGCGTGGTGGTGTCATGTACGTACTTATAGTGTATATGGCAAGGAAATCACAGCGAATGAAGGAAAACCAACCAGTCACGGGAGAAGGGGGCTGGTCCCCCACTCAGGACTTCCTTTCTTCTCGTGGCTGTTTCTAGAAAACACAGGCTGTCCCAGATGCATATCATCTTAGGGCTGGAAGGGAACTTCGATATAGCCACTTCCCTCATTTTCAGACATTCGTCAGGATCATCTGTTTCCTTAAAAACACAACCCAAAGCAATGCAAAGAAAATCGCGTGCCTTCTGGTCCTGCCTTCCCAGACCAGTGTCATTTTTAGCAGCGGCATCTGCACACCTGCAGCCATGTACAGGCCTCATTCCATTCTTATTTACTCACCTACAAAAAAAAAAAAAAATGCCTCCCTCTCTGGGTCCAGGAAGATGAGAATGTGATGCTCTTCATCTCGCATTTCTTTTTTGACATTCTTTTTGGGTTTTTCAAAACACATGGATAGATAAAAGGAATCACATACATATTCAGGCCATGTAAAAAAAAATGTCCAAATTGCTAAGATCATGAGTTTAACTGATACTGACTACTGTTTAGCTCAGTCCCCTAGTAACGGACTGTCTTTTCAATGTCACAGTTCATGCCTTCATTCAAGGCTGACTGTCAGATGTCATCCATGGATGGGAGAGAAATAAAGTACAGACCTTGTCCTGCGAGGGCTCACAGCCGAGCGGTAAGAGGGTGGACACCTTGACTGTTTCTAGTTATGCCAATGATCGTTCTGACTCACAGCTTCCCCAGCTAGCTTGTGAACCAGGGCCCTCATTTCCCAAGGCTTGTTGACTGGGGGTGCAAGGAACACTGGGAGAGGAGGGAGAATAAACAACAGGCACTATGTTTGATCAAGTAGGCTGGGCGGACTCAGCTGTGATGTGACTTGTGGTGACGGCAAAGGCTGACAGTCAAGTCGATTTGCAGTATCTTATACCTGGATGAACCAGACATCCATAAATCCTTGACAGCTGGTCCTATGCCGAGGGCGCTGGGAAGGTGGAAGGCATCTATCATCGCAGGTCCTCTTTAGAGAAGAATGTGAGCCCCAGTAGACAAAGTTCAATGCATCATTGATGGTTTCATGCATCATTTCTAAAGAGTATTATACGTGAATTCATTTCTGCTTCTGCGGATTCTCTGCCCACCCCCAAAGGTTTCTCTTTGGGAAAGGAAAGCTCTGACGATCACAGCTTCTACTTCCGAGGCTCGACTTCCTTTATAGATTCAGGTTTTCTTGAAGTTAACACACCCATTCTCAATTTTGAAAAATAAATCAAAACAAGTTTAAGTTCACATTTCACTACTGTTTTGCTTCAATTTTTTCAATTCAGTAGGTGTTCTATTTTAATAACCAGACCACACTTTTTCTTTTTTTAATTTTAGTCACTTGGTTGATCTCACAGATCGCAAGGACCTTGTCAGCTTACAATTCCTTATTTTTTTTACGCCTACAGCACCTGTTCTTCCTAGGTGGTCTCCCATCCAAGTACTAACCAGGCCCGACCCTGCTTAGCTTCCGAGATCAGACGGGATCAGGCATGTTCAGGGTAGCATGGCCGTAGACAATTTTTTTTAATTCACTGAAGAGGAGGAACAGAATTGCAAGAGCCTTTCTTAGATTTAGTCCAGCCATCTGTTTCTCCAAACATTTGTCTTTTACCTGAGCAATAACTCAGAGAAAAGAAATGAGAGAAATCGATTGTCTTTTATTTTCAAATAGAATTATTTACGAAAGCACATGCATGAAATCTCTGAAACAGTATGTATATCATCAGATTACAGTAATTAAGGCATAAATAGTAAAACACAGTTGAATAGAACAGAGAAAACAGCCATGAAGCAGATCCCAGAACGCATACTAGGAAGAGATGGCAAAGGAGCTTTTGTAAATCATTGCTAAAGGGATGAATTTATTTAACGAATTATTTGATGAGTGATGGTGGGAAAATGGACTATCTGGGAGAAGTCTCAAATTATTTTTACCTTCACCGTAGAAGGTAAAGTCATGTCAAATGAGTTCTAGATGGAATAAGAGAGAAATGTGAAAATGAAACCATAAAAAAATCCAAAAGAACCTGAAACTTACTGGATTTTGTTAACCAACGTCACTATATTAAAAATAAATAAATTTTTTAAAAATCCAAAAGAAAATATAAGGGATCTGAGTAGAAAAGAACATTGTAATTTTTAAAAATCAGCAGGAGAAATTTAAAAAGGGAAAGATCAATAGATTGAATTATACAAAATGTAAAACATTTTTTGGTCAAAATATCAAGTTAAATGAAAACACAGTATGTAATAAGGGGCAATCAAATATATAAAGAGCTTTTAAAATATAAAATGATACTTTGCACCAATAGTAAAATGAGTGAAAATACAGATAATTCTTAGAAATACACACTCATAAACAATACATTTCTAAAAATTCAAACTCTTAAGTACCAAACACAATTATTTAGATGTGATTTTGTGATTCTGCTTTTCACTTATCAAATTAGCAAAGATTTCTAAAAAAAATAGATTACTCTAGCGTATATCTGCAAGAAAACAAGCCCTTACATGTATTCTTGATGAAAGAATACATTGCTAGAAGGCCTTTTTAACAATTTTTTCCATATATATATATATATATCAAGAGTCTTAAACATATTTATACTCTTTACTCTAATAATTTAATATCATGAAGTAATTGGAGAGGTGCAGAAAAATCTTTATAGACTGGGATGTTCACTGAAGCATTATCTGTAATAATGAAAAATTGGAGGCAACTTATATGTTCAGCAGACAACAATCATTAACATTATGGTACAACAAGAAAATGGATTATTATGCAGCCAGTAAACATTATGTTTTCAATGAATATTCAATGACATGGGTAAAGTCTTATGTGTGGTTTTTAGTGAAAATAGATACACTCATCCCATTTCTGAAACAAAAAAATATTTAGAAGTAAAACAGGAAGGCAGTATGCCAAAATGTTAACAGTGGTTATTGCTGGTCGATAGAATGAACATTTTTTAGGTTTTGCTGTCTTCCAGATTTTCTAGAGTAAACATGTATTGCATGATGCAGAGCATAAGTCAGAATTAAATGAGAATAAGTCACAATATTTATTTTCAGTAACCTGAAAAGCACAATCATGTGCATTTTTATTATATGTATTGTCCTCTGTCACTGAGACAATCCAAAGACCTTTAACTAGAATTCGAGTCCCTTCTTGATGGCTCCCCACCTGCTTTTCTTTTTATTTCTCTGCTCCCAGCTCAGCCTCGGGCCCTCCAGATGCAAACCTCCTGGCCCCCCGCACCTTTCTGCCGTCTGGAATGTCCTCCCTGCTGTCCTCTGAACATTTGGGGGTCCTGGGGTCATAACATTTTCCCAGTTCAGCCTCTGTGATATTCCTACCAGCCTTTATGGTATTTTTCTGTCTTCCATCTGTCTCTGGAGGTGTCTGTTTCTGCAACTAGACTGCAGATACTCATAGGGCAGCCACTGTGTGCCACCTGGTACAACACCGGCTATACGGGAGGTAGTGAGAGCACACAGTAGGCACTCAATAAGTACTGCTGAGTCTCTCATTCCTAATCTAATTGTGACAATACAGTTTACCACTTTGGGGGAAACTTTTTTTTTTTTACATTTCTCGTCTCCACCTGCCCCCGCCCCGACCAGAACAAGGTCATCTGGAGATGATGGACAAGCTCAGTGAGCCAATGAGCAGCCCAGACAGAAGGGAAATTAGGCCGTAGATTTAGCAGACGTTTGGTGTCCTTTCTGCCTTACTTTCGTGCTGGTCACAGATCTCTCTGCTGGTAAGGATCCACTCCAGGCAGATGCTCGGGCTCTCCCTCCCTTTTAACCTTGCAAAGGAGAGGAGGTGGTAAAGCATAAAGGCTTCTTTTTACTACCTCTCAAAATAAGTGAAATCAACCCTCCTTTGAGTTATTGGTGTTTTAGGGAGGGTGAGGCCTGCCTTACAGGGCCAGGGCCCAGCTGTGTTTATGCTGGAAATCAGGGCTGGAACGGGGAGGAATGGTGGCAGGAACTGGTGGCCACAAGGTGTAGTAGACAAGAGGTCACAGGCTCAGAGGCCTCCACGGGCTGGGAGGGCAGCACGTGCAGACGCTGGGCTGGGGTGAAGTCGGAAGCCGGGGTGGGGTTCTGAGCTGGGGTGACTGGAAGCTTCGAGCCCCATCTCTTGCTCGGGCCCTTGGAGGAGGCATAACGATTTTATAGTTATGATTTTGATTTATTTTTCTTAGCGAGGTATTTCCCACGGTGCATAAGCTTCGGGCCCCACAAACCCAGCTTCGCATCTGGTAGAACCCTGGTGATCGGAGGGCCCCGTCTCAACAGGGAGGGCTCTGTGGCGCCAAGTGATGACAGTTCATCAGAAGTATCCCCAGAGCTTCTGACTTTTCAAGAGCAGCAAGGAGTCTAGGTGTTTGTATGAAATCGCCTACATTTAAATGTTGGCAACTTAAAACAAAAACAAAATCACATCTCTCTGGCCAAAACAAGCCTTATCGGCAGGCTCTCATATTGAGCCCATTGGCTGCAGCACTGTGATTTCTGGTTATCCGAGCCCGTAGGAATGACAGAGCTGCCAAATGCTAAGGATGGCTCCACGGCAGGTATACCTGCCCTCCTCGTCCCCTGCCCATGAAGAACAGGTCTGGCCAGGTCTAAACTGGTGAGGTTTGCTCTTTTCCACGGTGGCAGCCAACAGCCAGACATTCTCTAAGTGCCTGCCACCGATCACAGGGCGGGGAGTGGACCGAGGGTGTGCATGAACAAACTGGTGGGAATTCATCCTCACGATAGGCAAAGCCAACCGAAATGGGTGGTCCACGGACAGTGACGGAGCAGCCAAGTCACCTCGTGAACATGATGAGGGGGGTTGTTTTTCTTCCTGGGCACAGACTGGTCTTGGTGGTGGGTGTTTTGTGCCCCGCTGCAGGGCTGCAGCCAATGATTTCGGGAAAGATTTATATGCCTTCCTAAAGGGGCAGCAAGTCACCTGTTTGTCACTCCCAAATATTTGCTCCCAAGGCAAAGCAATGCACCATTTTATGACAGACAGATTTCCACAATATCAACACTCTTGAGAGACTATACAGAGCCCCCCCAGATGAAGGGAGTTACTTCTGGGCACCATTTCATATGCTCAATGTGCTCCTGGTATGACAGGGGACATCAGAGGGGGCCACAAGCTGTAATTTGAGGCAGAACATGACAATAAGGCCATAGGAGAGAGGGAGAGAGAGAGAGGCTGATGGGAACAAGGGATGGCCAGTGACAGCCCCGTGGGTGTCCTTCTGCTGTCAGCTCCCATTGCTGATGAAGCTGCTCGGAGCGGCTGCATTTTGATCACTAATTAGCTTGTTGTGGGATCTGCTTTGCCACAGAATGGCTTTGAGGGCTGCAGCTTGCCTTTCCAACTCATCCGTTTTGGTGATTATGTGTGTCAAGCGTGGGGCCAGAGCCAGGGGTTGCTGTTGCCCAAATTCCACTTCTCCGCATCTGACAGAGGCAGGAACAGAAGTGGGGGAGAGAGAGAGGAATACAGAAGGTGTAGGGGACATTGCAAAACATTAACTTCTGCTGGGGACACCATGCTCTTGTATACGAGCCGCTTCTTGGAAAGGACCCGTCAGAATTTCCTGGGGCTGTTTCAAGCTACACAGCTCACCCTTACCGAGAGATGTGGCGGAACGTGCCCACCCCCACTCACCCCTCATGTCCCCACTATGGCACTGGGCCCGAGGGAGTGAGTGACTCCAGTGCATGGGTGAAGGGAGGCAGGGCTGAGCCTGGACCATCTCATCTGGAACCTCATCTCTTGACTTCCGGCCTACTGCCCTCTCACCTATATCCCACCCTTCCCTGGGCAGGAGGACAGTAGGGGTTCTGAAGTTGGGGACAAGAGCTGGAGACCCCAGGAAGTCCATTTTGGTGTAGAATGGGGGAGATGTGCCACAGTACTGTGACTCTCTCAAGGTCATGGCCATCCTTTCCATGCCCTGGTGCTTAGTGCCCAGCACAGGTTTGTACTTCTTGATAGAACTCAACACATTGCAATTCCATATAAGTGCGTTTCTACCCTAAATTTTAAAAATCTTTATATTTTTAGAAACTGCCGTAGATAACGTGTGATGGGAGAAGAGTAAAGAAACGTGATGGAGACGTTTGCTTTCCCCTCGTGAGCTGGATGGTCTGCCTGTCTGAAACAGTCCTGATGGTCAGTGTTCGCAAGAGGGTCTCGGGGAAATCGCCTCACTTTGCCTATGCACTCACTCACTCACTCACAAATTAATGTGTGACTTCCCACTGTCATTTGTATCGTCCTCATCGTATTTCCATCCGGCCCTGGCTGATTTATTTGCATGCATTTCTGTGAGTTAAAAATCTCTCTTGTTTTAAATAGCTTGTTTTGTTCTTCTGACTGCTACTAACTAGTAGCATCTAGAAACGTCTAGAAACCAGTGGTGTTTCTGCTTATGTAAAGAGAGGGCCACTTAAAACAGAAGGCAGGCTGTCACTCACCAAGGGTTGTGAGGCAATGCTCAGGTGTCGATGAAGAAGGGAGAGAGCCAGATTCAGCCTCACACGGTCTGAGTTCAAGATTTCGCTTTGCTTGCGGCGTTTACAGTTTCTGTAAGTTGTATCTAAGTGTAAAATTTCGAACATCCATGTTGCTTGGGATTCGTTGGGTTCTTGAAACGGTGAGTTGATGTCAGCCATCAGTTCTGGAAAATTCTTGGCTATCATCTCTTCAGATACTGCCTTTGTCCCAATATCTGTTTCCTCTCTGGATGCCAATTAAATGTATGTTAGACCTTTTAAATGTATCCTCTATTTTCTATTTTCCTTTCCCCCCATCTTTTCAAGATGAATTCTGGATGTTTTTTTTTTTTTTTCCTGATTTGTCTTCCAGTTCATTAATTCTCGCTTCAGCTGCGATAACCTGCTGCTAACCCAGTCATTTTTGTTTTGTCTTGTTGTTTGTTTTTTTAAACTTCAATGATCGTATTTCCCAGTTTGAGAATTTCTATTTGGCTCTTTTAAAAATCTTTTCCTTCATTTTCTATAGTTTCCAGATCTCTGTCAAAATTTCCAAGTGTGGCATCTATGGTTTCTGAATATAGAAAGTAGAGTTGTTTTATAGTCTGTATCTAAGAGTTTCCATTTCTAAAGTATTTGTGGGCCTGTTTCCACTCTCAGATGTTTCTGCTATTCTTGCTCAAAATGTCCTATTTTCTTGAGTGCTTCAGTTCTCTTAGTAGTCATTAGACATTGAGAAAAAAAAATATGTATACACATTAGTCATTGACTATATATGATAAACACACACACACACACACACACACACACACACACACACACACACACACGGTCATGTGCTGCTGCATAATGACATTTTGGTCAGCAAGGGACCATGCATCCATGACAGTGGTCCCGTAAGATTACGATGGAGCTGAAAAATGCCTATTGCCTGGTGATGTCACAGCCATGGTGATGTCATAGCACCATGCGTTACTCACGTGTTTGTGGTGATGATGGCGTAAACACACCTACTGCCAGTCATATAAAAGTGTAGCGCATACAATTAGGTACAGCACATAAAGCTTGATAATGATATTAAATGACTATGTTACTTGTTTACATGTTTATTACACTTTTTATTGTTATATTAAAGTATACACTATAAAAAAAAGTTTGCTGTAGGAGAGTAGCCACGTTATGCCGGCAGCAGCCTCACGTATAGCTCCTGTTTACTGCATCCCTTGACGGCATCATCTTCTCTTGGGCTTGATCTAATCGTGTGTTGTTCTGTATAGCAACATCCTGCAGGGTTTTAAAGCCTCGGAGCTGTAGGTTGTACTACACAGCCAAGGCATGCAGCCGAGGCTAGACCATCTAGGTTTGTGTAAATGTGCTCGATGATGTTTGCACAACTGTGAAACCACTTCAGGGTGCATTTCTCCGATCGTATCCCCATTGTTAAGTGGCTTATGATACACACACACACACACACACACACACACACACACACACACACACACACACAGTGGTAGAATCTCCTTCTAGAGAGGCTTTTCGCTTGTGTCTGCCAGGTGTTGAAGGTTCTTCCCATCCGAAGGCACCTCGGTCCGAGCATGAAGCTTGAGATTCCCAGCACTCAGTGGACCTGTCCCTAAGGCTGAGGGCTGTGGACTCCCCTCTCCCCCAACCTGGGCACCCAGCTTGAAACGCCCAGTGGTTTGTCTGGATCCCTGACTTTGGCAGGCTCTGGGGCTTTGGCCTCGTGAGGCTATCGAAACAAGAGCTTGGTTTTAAAATTGTTTTCTTTTGCAGATTGACAAAGGCCTTTAGATAAAAGCTTTGTGGGCTGCCTAACCTCTCGAGGGTTTGTCCTCTCCCAGATGTTGGCAGATGTTTCTTCACTATCTTATTATCGCTTTGATACTTTTAAGAAAATTAAACAAATATTTAATCCAGCTTTTAAGTTATCTTTGATAGGAGGCTTGACCTGAATTACTTAGTCTGCCATTGTCAGAAGTGGGAGTACTGGATGACCTGGGTTCAAATCCTGGGCCTGCCACCTATCAGCTGGATGATACGGGCCAAGTTTGTTCCCTTATCTACCAGATGGCTGTCAAATTTAAATGTGACAGTTTTTTGTAAAGTCATACTATAACACCATTTTCATTTATTATCTCTGTCACACACTGGAATGTAACTTTCATGAGTGTGGCACATTTATTTTTTTTTCATTGTTGTTTCCCCAGTGATGTCTGGCCTATAGTAGATGCTCAATAAACATCAACTAGGAGAAAGGGTCACTTAATCTAAGTGCATATATTTTTAAATAAAAACATATTGGAAAAGTAGACTCTTGGAGGCAAGCTCAAATCTTCATAACAGCTTCTACTGTTTAGAAGATCCTATTTCCTTTCATTATTTCATAAACTTTATTGTTAGATCGACACAATCATTGTTATTTTGTTTTAATTTCCCACTTGATATTATTTTGAGCAGAATCTTCGCCATGAGGGAAAGTATTATATTTCATTGCTTTGTGTAAACATGGTCTCGACCTGTTTGATGCTGGGCTGGTTCCAGTTTGGGGCTTTGATGGATAATGCTGGCTTCTTTGTTTGCTGACGACAGTGGAAAGGATCAAATGTGTCTGTTGTGAGGACTTGTTCAGGCTCACTTTAGAAGGAGCAGGTCTCTCGGTGCTTGAAGTCTAGCATCTTCTATAATATAAACAAAACCAACAAACGTTGATCCCGAATCTCCCAGAGAAAAACTCAGGCTGCTTCCGAAGCAGATCGGGGAAGGAGGTCATGTGATGCAGGATCCAGAGTCACTGTTGAATGCTCATCATTAACTTTCATATTTCCTTGGACCAATATTATTTTATTAAATGCCCTCTCAGTCATTTGTTGCCACAGATATTTATTTATTTTTTCTTAAACCAAGGGGTGTTTTAAAAACAGTAATATGGTTTACCTTAAGCCATAGAAACTGGGGTGCTTGATGACCTCATTCCATACTTTTCTACAGCTTTTTAGAAAAAGAACAAAAATAATGTTGTAATCAGAACAACTGAGGAACCCCAGTATGCTTTCATTTAATGGTTAAGTGATTGGCTGAAAAAGTCATGGCGACAATAAGACGTACTGTGTCTTGACCACCTCCGTGTTAGATGCTTGAGAGTCACTATCTGATTCTTAGAACAGTCCAGCAAAATAAGTACTACTGTATCTCCCTTTTCCAAAGAAGGAAACAGAGACTGAAACAGGGGATGCACCTTGCCCAGGACTACACACAGCCAGAGGATGGCTGGGGCAAACTAGTGGTGCCAACCCCAGAGCCCTGCTCCTTGTCACGGCTCACCACCCTCCGACGTCTCGTTTCCATGAAAAGAAAGGACGGCCGTTCCTACTGGCGAGAGCTCGTCAGGCTGCCCTGTCTGCGCATCCTCAGGCCCGTGAGGTCGGGCATTCATTAAATCTAACGAGGGTTTCTTTAGGAGCCCTCATTGCTTGCCCCCAGGGCTATGGGTTGGGTGACTTGAAAGGTGACAAGGGCTATGAGACATGACATCTGCCTTTGCGGGCTCAATAAAGAGGTTAGACACAGAAATATGCCACATGAGCAGCAGATAATTACGCTGGGCATCCAGGGCTAGGAGGGGCAGGCGTGTTGGCCGGGCGAGGGGAGCCCTGCCCAGCCCATCTCTCAGGAGATCAGACTAGGATTTGAAAGCTCCATTTTATAGATATAAAGGCTGAGGTAACGCCTCCCCTGTCCTTGGGCGCACCAGTTTGAATCAGCATCTTCAGCCGGCTCCGATGTGTTTGGTCTTTCTTGGGTGTACCAAGATAGCGTCAACCTGGGAATCAGGATTGGAAGGTCAAAGAGCTGAAACGCTCTTGGCTAGCGCCCCTTGGCCCCCTTCTCCCTCCCATTTGCCTTATGTCAGCTGCAGGGAAGGGGCGGGCGGGGAGAAGGTGATGGGCACATTAGTGGGGGGGAGCCCCCTGAAACTTGATTTTCTTCGGGAGCTCCAGCCCTCTGTGAGCCCATGGATGGATATCCCGATTTCTGGTGAAAAGGCTGCCTGCAGAGGGTCGATGAAAACTCAGGGTTCCATGTGGGCACAGCAACAAGAAAGTTCGAGTGGCCTCTCCAAGGATACATGTGAAGCCAGAAATGGAAGTCGGACCTCTGGCCTGCCAATGCCGGCTGCCTCTCGTTTAACGTCCCGTGTGAGTCACTGAGCATCCAGCCCGGGGAGGCCGGCCACCGAGGGGCTCACATCCCTTCCGAACCCCTCAGTAGCCGGGCTGAGGGAAAGAGAGAAGTTTTTGTTCATGAGCTCATTCCCATCAGAATGTGTCCAGACGCCCAAATATTTGATTTGAGCCTGGTTGCTAAGAGACCTCCCACCAGGCCCCAGATGCCTGCGGGCAGGAGGGCGGTATTGGCATCGAGTCAGGTTTCTGCCAATTTATTTTGAAACCAGAAAACCTGGAACCTCGGCCTCCTGGAGGCAGCCACGAGGCAGGCAGGCGAGGAGAGATGTGAGTCAGCCAGGCACGGGGGCGGGGAAAAGCCCCCACCGGTGCTCTGCCAGGGATCTGTAGGAGGACTCAGGGCAGCGTTCCTACCCCCTCGCGATTGTTTACTTGCTTGAAACCTGCTGGCATGGCCATGGAGGAGAAACGGGAGCTTCGCGCTTGGTCACTCAGGGGACGTGTCAGAGCGACCGCAGGGCCCCCCGAACAGAGCTAGCTGGGTCTGAGTTATAACCGGGAAGGCTGCCTTGATCCAAATCAGAGCCACACACCCGTCCAGCCTCTCGGGTTTTAATTGCCTGGTGATTGAAAGCCCCTCAGGGAATGCCATGAGCAAAAGTGTCCTTGATAAGGGTGTGAAGGGTCGGGGCAAAGTGGGGAGCTGGGGAAACCCCACTTTCTCAGCAGAAGGCAGACAGCTGAATGGAACAGCCTTACTGCTTGTTCCCGGTGAACAGTGGCCACTGCCTCTCCGTCCTGGGTGGCAGAACAGACCCCCAGGCAGCCCGTAATCAGAGCCAGGCAGGGATCTCCTCAGGCCTTAAACTTTCCTAGGGCATTTCGTTTCTGAATTTGGCTTTATAAACAAATGCGTTGATGTGGGAAACATAGGTTTTGCCGTCAGGATTTTTGGGTGAAATTTGTAATGTGGAATGGAAAGGTCAGGGATTGTTACCCTTGGCTTTTACCCAGAACCCTTCTTCCGATGAGTTATGTGCTCAGGCGTCGTCCTGCCCAGTGGGTTTTGCCTCTGGCTACGCTGTACTGTGGACGGACTCCATTCTCCTCTGTGTAGACATGTCCCCTTGGGCGAGTTCCGATGCCTCAGTGTCCTCATCTGTCAAAGCCACCCAGAAAGCAGCGTTTGTCCCGTTTGAGAAGAAGCACAGTGCTGGGGAGAAATCAACTGGGAAGCAGCAGCTTGAAATTAAATATGGAAACAGCCAAGGGGAAGGGAGAAGGGTCTGGGCTGAGCACGGTGGCCAGGATCTAAGTTGTTCTGTATTTTCTCTGAGAGGCTCCAATCAAGTTTGCTTGACTACAAAGAAAGACAAGAAAGGATATATATGTATATATATGCCCAGTTCCATCACCAGAGGACTTGAACCAGTAGTTCGAATGTAACATAGAAGGAGGAGTCACAGATGCACCATCCAGCTGGGTCTCGTGTTCTGGAAGGCATCACATCGGCAGGTGATAGGATTTCCACCATTTAGACCAGGGAAAAAGACACCCTCCAGGAGTGAGCTGAACCTGAATTCAGAGGGAGCACCCTTCGGTAAAGCACATTTTTGCTGTTAAGTCTGTGTGCTTAAACCTGCTAGAGATGTTTACATTTCTCCCCACCCCCCGTTAAATAAACCATGCCATCCGAGGAACAGATGATTTGTTTCCACGAAAGAGGCTGTGATGTCACAAGGGCGGCATTAGGATGTCATCACAGGATCCCTTAGGCACCTGAGGGAGAGAGAGAGCGAGCGCACCTCTGGTGCTGAATCCAGATATCCTCCCTCGCTAACGGGAACACTGGCAGTGGGGAGGAGAAGGCCACTTCAAAAAGATAAATGTGGCAGATGGAGGGCCCAGTCTGCATGGAGATCTTGAATATTCCACGGGGTATTCAGCCAAAAGCTGTCTCTTAGTTTTTCAGTAATAATAAATGACAAAGCCTGGGGTAAAAATAAACCCACTTCCAGTGTTGTTTCTGGCTGGTTCAGCAGGAACAGCGTCCTGAGCCGTGAGGGGGGTGTGGAGCTGCCTGGGGTTTGGCAGCCCGGCCCCGGCCTCTGGGAGGAGGACGCCAGGGGAGGGCCGAGGGGCTGCAGAGCCACTCAGCCCCCTCTACTTAGTTCCTGCGTAAATTTAATTAGGAGAAAGGCTCTCCTGGGGGCTGGTAGTTTAAACATCTTTCCTAAGGTGTCGGCTTAAGGCCTGCGGCTGCATTAGGTAGAGTGCCTATGTTTTATCACTGGTGTAGCCAGTACCCCAATAATCCCACAGACTGGTCTTTTGTCCATCTGGGGTGAACCCTGGAAAAAGCAGTTGGGCCAGGAACACTCAGAGAAACAGAAGAACCTCGGTGGCCTATAGGAGCACTCTGTCAACTTGAAGGAGCTCAGCCTTTTAAAAATATTAAGCTACATACAAGCCACTTGCTTTTATAAAAATATTGGTCTCCACTTGTAGGCCTGTGGTTTAAGTATACAAGCTGCTATATGTTTCAAGTTACAGATTTCTAAAAGCGTCGGTCTGCAAGAGTTAATACTCACAGTGCCAAGACACTCCGAGGGGGGCACGTATTGGCAGGATCTGGCTAATTGATAGGTTTTCTTTAGCTAGAAAACCCCTTCCGGAAACAAGAATCTGTGACAGTCCGAGATCACTTACAGCTCATACGAAATGCGGCAATCTAGAGGAAGTCTTGTGGGTGGATGTGTTTTGGGTAGGATATTTTTTTCTTTTTTAAACCCTTCATCTCATAATCCAGGCCAAAAAACAAAGAGCCAGATGTGACAGCTATTAAAAAAAAAAAAAGAAAACGATGCATACTATTAATACCTTATGTTTATCGACTGCCTTCCTTCTGAGAAGTCCACGGGGCTTTGCAGATGTCACCCATCCCCATATGTTATCTTCATCCGAAGAAAAGACGGGAAAAAGCCTGCAGTCAGGGAGTGTGTAGACATCAGACGAGATCTGGGTTCTTCTATTCTGTACACCTTCCCTGGGTTCTGCTCTGCCTTCGCACACCGAATTATGCGCGAACACAGATGCTTTTCACCGAATTATGTTTTAGAAAACCCCTTTATTGTACCCACTTGTCATTTCGCTGTAACCCTATGGCAGAAGCCTGAACATGCAAACAGCTCTCACCAGACCTACTGACAAACCCAATTACTCGTTGGCTGTTTCCTGCATCGGGCTGTTTGCAAAGTCACTTTTGCATGGTGGTGTACCCACCTGCAGACCAATGAGGTGATTCCGGGGCCATAGCTCTCCTGGGGCGGAGGTGACGTTTGGGGACCTACCCCTGACTCTTTGAGACTAATGCCGGTAGAGATGGCCCAGTAGCAGAGTGCATTTCAGAACCTTGGCTAATGAGTCCATCTTTGGCATATCCTTAGGGCTTTGAGATTCCTTAGTGATGAGAAATTGAAATCTACTATGAACATCAAAAGTTGGAATGTCTGAAGCGATTTTGCGATTTTCTCTGGAGCTCCTGGTCTGAATTCCTTTGTGGTGTAGTGTTTTGTCGTGCTCAAGGATGGACTAGACCAGGATTAGAGAAGCCCATACACTGTCTGCGGGTGACAGCCATCATGGACATGCAGGCGGGGCGTTGCTATGTCTTTAACCCTGACCCTCACACTCCAGCCTCCTCTGTGCTCCCGTCCCTGCTCACCGCACGCTCATCCAACACGCACAGCATCGCTGCCCGAACCCGTCACCTTCTGTGGTCCCTCTGTGGTGGTCATTGGTGCTCTTTGCCAAACAGATCTGGCTTTCTGCCTTCTGGGCACGTGATAAGATTGCACTTCCTGGCGCCCTTGTGGGTGGGCGAGGCTGTCACTAGCTCTGGCCAATAACTTGCGAGTGGAAGTGATGTGTGTCCCTTCCAGGACAGAGCGATTCACAGCTGGTTCAAGACCTGGCTTCATTTCCCTCCACCACAGCGACCAGTGACATTCAAGACGGCAGCTGCTCCGCCAGCAGGTGGACGTGAGAAACACACACCTTTGTTGCTACGAGCCACTGAGATTTGAGGACTATCGCCGCACTATTCTGATGGACCCATATCTCTCTCATTTTTATTCCTTCACCTGTGCTTTTTCCTTCTGCTTGAAATCTGCACTCTCTCCTCCGCTGGACACATTCTTCAGATCCTTCTAGACCCAGCTCTGAAGTCCTCTTTTCTGAGAGCCTCCAGGAAGTCGGATTTCCTCTAATCTGTGCTTCCCCACCACCCTCGGCGCAAAGCCCCGCCACAGCCTTAATCTTATTCTCGCTATGTGTCCACGTGTCTGTCTTCATCTCGTAGACTTTGAACATGTCGAGGGTAGCAACTTGCTTTGTTCATCCTTTCGTTCAGAGTGTCTGTTCCAAAGTATAAGCTCAGCAGGGAAATGAAGGCACTGAGGATGGTTGTTGGATACAATTAAGGTCAGCCCACTCGTGTTACAATTCATCATCTCCGTGTCCCCACGTATACCAGGACTGGTAATTTACCAGATGTTGGGAGACCTTTCCTAAGATTGATTTCTCTCCTTGATTCAACATTATTTAAGTAGCTGTTATATATATTTTAAAAAGTTTGTGGTTCAATTAGCTAAAAAAGGAATAAAGAACATCTTAAAATTAGGTTCCCAAATTTTGATAATTACCCATCTTTACAGAAAACGATTTTTAAAAAAGATATGAGGATTTGGCTAAAATTAACCGTCATGGATGATTTTTTGAGGTCATTATGGGTCGCAGCTTAGGCCTGGCTCTTAGGCCTGTTATATGAAACAGCGTATTGATTGACTCAATGCCCTCGATTCTGTAAATGCCTTTATGTACGTCATCAAATATATACCTCCCTCAGATGCTTGGAATGTACCATTAAGTTCAGATGTAAGTTGATGAGATTCTATTTCAATATTTGTTATAGAGCCTGTTCTGGGTAGAAAATCAGGGAGGTCCCATTTTTCTTTAGGTCTAGTTCCCCATGTCAGAGGCACCATATTTACTGTGTTTAGTGTCCTTGATTTTACAAATGCACCTGTGCATATTGGCGAATGTACTTTCTTGAGTTAAGAATAGACTCTTAATTCTAACATGAACTGACAAGATTGTGTTTCAATGTCGGTTGAAGAGGCAGCAAAATCTAGACTTGGGAGGAGAATGTCAGGAAGGGTCTCATACTTGACTCAGGTCTGAAGTGGAAAGATAAGATTAATGTCCACCAGATAAAGATCCAAGAGGGTATGGTATGTTCACTTGAGGTTTGAAAAAGTAAAACTAGAAAAACAAAGCAAAACAAAACAACAAAAGATGCATATATGGATTTAACAGTCATTTGATTCTCTTGTTTTGGTTTGGAACAACTCTCAGTTCTCTTCCTTCTCTTTATTGAAAGGTGATTTTTACATTAAGGTGGACATCTATCATCCATTCCCCCTCCATCTATTCCTCCTCCTAGTTACAGCTTCTCAGTGTTTATCCGATGCCCTCATATGAGTGACACTCTGATGGGATTATAGTGCAGTAGTTAAGAGCAAGGCCCTCTGGAGCTGAGCTGCATGGTTTTATTCACTCACGCTGTGTGACCAGGGCTGTGTGATCACCTTTCCAAATCTCAGTCTCCTTGTCTGTAAAATGGGAATAATCATATTCCCTACTTCATAGAACTGATGCGAGGATTAACACATAGAGTAAAACACTTAAAACAAGGGCCTGATGCAGAATGCGAACTCAGTAAGTGTTGGCTATTATTATATAAAATTCTTATATATGACAATTTAATTTACTTAGGGACTTCATACACATATCTTTTATCACTGATTATGGCTGTAGAAGTCTGTAACAGACTGCTCTATTTTTTGCCCCAATATATGTGAATTGATTTTTTTTTCTGAGAAAATCAAAGGATTATTTTGTTGGAGATAATGACAAGAGAAACAACTGTGCGTGTTTAGTGCAGACGCACCATCATAGGCCTAACTACATGTCAGCAACAAGGTGACATTTTTTTCCCAAATATTTTCGATAAGAGGTTGGTTGAATCACACAGGATGCAGAAACCTATGGAAAAAAAGGTTTTCGGCAATTTTCTTTGTGCCATTTCCATTGTAGTCTTTATATCTATGGTTTTTTATTTTTGTTTCTTGCTTCTTTCCTGAGCTGCTTCAGCTCATGTTTTAAGATCTTCTGTTGTCTTTCCTTAGCTTTCCTGAGCCAATGCATCTTTGCTTGAAGTTCTTGCTTTAGACCAGGTTTTATTTTGTTTGTTTGTTTTGTATATCATATATTTGAGTATGAATTTTACCTGTTCTATAGCATTTTTTTTTTATGTTGATTCTTCACGGACATACATTTTCCCTATTTCTTTTTTTTTTTTTTTTAATGGAGAAATTTTGTGAAGATTCTATGTTGGTTCCACCTTGACTTTTCATCACGTGAACTAGATGAGTTCTTCAATAAAGAGCTGTTTGTAAGAGGCTCATGTGAGGGAGTGGGCCTTAGATATTTTCCAGCTAGCTGGAATTTCCCTTGGATCACGCTCAGATTCTTTCTTTACAACCCAGGGTTGTGACTGAAGGAAGGTTCTTTAAGTCCTTACCTCTTTGAACAGAGATCTGAAACGGCCATGTTGAGTCCCTTCTGTCAACCTTGCCTCTCCCACAGCCTGCTTTTTACAAAGGAGGCAGTTCTGTGTGGTTCTTCATTCAGCTACACCTTTCCTCGGTGCTGTTATAGCGTACACTGCTCGGGGCTTATGTTAATCATCAATAGACTGGAAATACGCTCAAGTGACTCTCTTTTGACTATTTCTAAGAACTAAGTACACAGTTTAAGATGCCAAAAATTTTGTGAGGAGAGGCCTCTAACATCTAAGTGTTTCAAACACCCCATTTGATGATGCCCAATTCTTAATGTGGAAATGCTTTTCCCTGCAATATTTTTTGATGAATTTTAAACAAGTTTTTTTTTTCATGTAGGGTGTATCTATAGGAGGTCACTTAAAATATTTTTGATCAGTATATTTTTGGACAAAGTTTTCAAAGAGTAATGCTATTCTGGATAAGCTTTTCATCATATGAAATAAACCCACTGATTTATAAGTCCTAAAAATCATCAGGCTCACGTATCATCCTTCCTCCTACGACCTGTGTTTTACAGGTTCAGGCAGGTAGTGTCCTATATGCAAACTAGGCAACAGACCTGGGACTCGAGCCTAGTCTTCCTACCCCAGCTTGCCTTCCTAGCGTATCATTTTAGGCTTATAACTTTATCATTTTAAAGATATTAAAGGCTGAATAGAGTAATTTAGAAATTTGCAAATTTAATCTATGCATTTGCTTTAGGTAGTCTTTATTTCCCCCACCCCATCTGCCCAGTTCTGAACCTGGGCCACACAAAGCTAACTTTTGGCAGGAAGGCTGGTTGGCGAAGGGTTCGATGGGCATAAGATGAGTCACTCTGTAATGATGAGCTATTAAAAGTACCCCTTCTTCGGGGCCTTCAGTGACAATTTTTAAGGGCTTCAAGGAAATATAAAGATTTCGGGCCTGAGCTTTAGTGATCCAGAATACCTGGCAGAGCTTTCTGGAGTGGAATTTTGGGGTAATAGACAGTTTGTGACTGACGGTAATAACTGATTGACAGTGGAATCAGGTGGAATGAAGGCACACCTCGGCAGCCATCGCCTCTTCCTCTAGGAAGACATGGAAGGCTGGAGGACATGGTCAGTTACTGGAGGACAGTCCAAGCCAGGGCCCCCCAAAAAACAGAATTAGGCACTTTATAGGCTAGGGCTTAACCATATTCAGAGAATGGTGGGTTTTGTTTTCTATTTCAATTTCCAGGATGGAGAGCTTTTGTTTTACATGGTGTCCAGTAAGGGAGAAATGACCACACTAAAGCCAGACTGAATTTGTCTCTGGCATTCTCACCTCTTTCTTTGGGCTAAGGGCCCCATTCTTCTCACCTCCCCATTAAACTTTTCCGTCTTTTTTTTTCCTGGGCTCAGGCTAGCTGAGGACAACTTGCTAATGCTGAATGAACATCACGACAAAGTTTGGAAAAGAAAGAAAACTCCCTATAGCACTTCCACCAGTACAACAAATATCAGAGAGCTGTCCCAATTCAGTTCCATCTTCTTATCCATTTAACACACGTCCCTCGATGCGTAGGTTACGGTGGTAGGTGCTGAAAATACGGTGGCACAAAAGTCATCATGTTCCTTTGCCCTCATGGTCCTCACTGCTCCGTCACGTGCAAATTTCCCTCTGCTTCCTTTTCACCTTTCCACTGCCCCAGGAGACCTGCTCCTTTTGATAGGGAGGCGTCCACACTTCTTTAGTGCCAGGGACAAAAGCTGAGACCGTTGTTTTTGTGAGCTCTGGAGGCCAATCTTTAGGCAAGGAGCAAGCGGAAACGAAAACGAAGGGGAGAGAACTGAGTAGAAGGAGTGGGGAGAAGGAAAGGAGACAAAAGTACAAGAAGATGCTCATGGCGGGCCACGGGAGGGTACCAACTGGGATCTCAGTTATGCCTGGTTCCTACTCTTCATACCTAATCTTCGACCCAAATAGAAGATATTACAGTTCTCCAAACATATTTCTTATGAGGGGTGGGGGGTGGGATGTGGCCTATTTGCTTTGGGTTTGGGTGATGTGTCCCAACCCATCTCTCAACCCATTTTTGAGAAAGGTTCTTTAGTAATCCATCTTGGAATTTGGGTTTGTCAATTCAGTCTGTTTTTAACGGCCTAGTAATCTCCTATGTGCTTCCCTCAGCCTGGAGAGCCTTAAGCTAACAGCTTCTGAAAGACAAACCAGCATGGAGGTGTGGAGGTGGGGTTACTGTCTGATCTTCTTGGGGTCAGGGAAGGAGGTGGGGGACCGGTGCCCGGTCCAGATTGCTTCTGCGAGAGCAGTTGGCCTGCATCTAGCTTGTCAGAACCAGGCAGAAGGCGCTGGATGAAGTTTCCTTTTCAGGGAGTAGATTTTTTTTTTTTCCTTTTCCATTGAAATTGGAACAGTCCTGGGAAAATGGGACAGGTGTCTCCAATCAAGAGTCAGGGCTGTTTACCCAACTCAGCCTCGGGGCCCTCAGGGAGCGCAAGTCTTTATACAGGGAAAACTTATCATTTTCTAGAAAGTGGATAGTCCCTGCCGGGGACCGCACGTGGGTCGCCCTCTGACAGGTGGACGTGGGAGGAGGCAGGCAGGCAGAGTGCACGACCGCGAAGGAGGCCAGAGGGAACTCTGGGTTTGTTCCCCTCAGCCTGTAGGAAAGGATGTTTCCTACAGCCCTGCCACCCGGGTACCCGCCTAAGCCGGGTGGGGCTAAGGAGGGTGTGGGGGACACGTTCAGTTTCCACCCAGCCTCTGGCTTTGCGAGGCCGAAGGGCGGCCAGAGAGGGAGCAAGCAGGCGGGGCACAGCGGGAGCCGAGGCTGGCCCGGACTCGCTGGCCGCCCGAGGGGCGCTCGGAGTCCACACCGGGCCCACCCCGAATCCACACGCCGCCCAGCAGCCCAATAGCCCTGGGAGCTTTGCTCCCAAAGGAAAAACGAGGCAGCGCCCGGCACGTCCTGCGCGTCCCCGGCCGCGAGGCCCCCTCCCGCCGGCCCCAGTAGGGCGCCAGCGCCGATTTTGGTGCAATGCGAATCAGCTCCCGTCGCCGAGCCGGGAGGGACGGCCAGGCGCGCGGAGCGCCCGCCGCGGGGCGGGGTCCCCGTCCCCCTCCGCCCGCGTCCCCGGCCGCCGCCTCCGGTCGCCATAGCGACCGGCCCCCGCCCGTCCGGCCCGGGCCGCGCCGGGGCGCTCGGGCCAGCAGTGCTCCGGCGCCCCCGGGAGGGCGCCCCCGGGAGGGCGCCCCGCATCCGAGCGCGACGCAGAGGCGCCCCCTCCCGCCCCGGGGAGGAAAGCCCTCGCGCCCCCGAGACTTGACTTTGCAGAATTAATAAAGCAGCCCAGGGGCTGGGCTCCTCCCGCGCGCGATCCCCGGCGCCCCGCACCTGCCCGGGGCCCCGCACCTGCCCCCTCTTCTCCCCCCCGCCCCCCGGGCGCAGGGCGCACGCGGCGGCCAGGAGCGTGGCTGGCGGCGGTGCCCCCGCGCCCGCGGCGCAGGACATCCCCGAGGGCGGCCGCGCGCGGGAGGCGGGGAGGCGGCCGGGGCGCGCGGGGAGGGCGGGGAGCCCGCGGGAGGAGGCGGGGAGGAGGGAGCGGGCGGGGAGGAGGAGGAGGTGGAGGAGGAGGAGGAGAAGGGAAGCAAGAAAGTAGCAGAAAGTGCGGCTGGCAGCTGGCGGCGGAGGCGCCGGGCGAGCGGCGGCAGGAAGTCTGTGCCCGAGCGCAGCAGCCGTGAGAGCCAGGGAGGGCGCGCGGCGACGGCGACAGCGAAAGAGGAAACTGCAGAAGAGGAAGCTCTGCCGCAGCGCCCCGGCTCCCCCGGCTCCCCCGGCCGCCCCGGCCGCCGCACCGAGCATCCCCACGCGCCCGCCCGCCCGGCCTGCGGGGCGCCGCTGCGCCCCCTCCCCGCGCGCCGCGCCCCGGCCCCGCGCGCCCCGGCCCCGCGCCCGCCGGCCATGGCCCGCGAGAACGGCGAGGGCAGCGCCTCCTGGAAGAAGCAAGCCGAGGACATCAAGAAGATCTTCGAGTTCAAAGAGACCCTCGGGACGTAAGTGGGGGCCGCGGAGAGGAGGGTGGGGCGCAGCGCGCAGCGGCCCCCGGGGGCCACCCGCGTCGCCGCCACCCGGGCAGGGGTGGAACCGGCCGGTCGCCAGCGTCTTCATTGTGGGGGGGTCTCGGCGCCGCGGAGCCGCCCCCCGCGCGTGGGTCTGCGCCCCCGGGCGCGGGGGGCGGGGGGGGGTGTGCTCTGGACGGTGGGAGCACAGCCCCGCGCGGGCCGGCGCCCCGCCACTTGCCCCGGCACCGCCGCCCTCTCCACTTCTGTCTCGCCACGCGTGACTCGCGGCTGAGATGGGGGGGGGTGGTTTCCGTGCGCTGGCCGTGCGTGTTTACTCACCGTGTGGACGAGGCTGTGGTGTGGTCACGAGGAGCGGGGGCTGCGGTCATTCCCACGGCTGCCCTCGCGTCACGTCTTCTGACAGAACTGACATAGATGCCCGTACGAGGTGCAGGCAAGACTTCGGATGGCCACGCGAGTGTGGAAGGGACGGATTTCGCAGTGTGCAGGGTCACGTGTGGGCAGAGCCTCACCTGAGCGTCTGCCCATGACACACACACAGGCTCAGCGGCACAACGCTGGGGGGCGGGGGTGCCCGTCTCCGGGGGAGGGTCTGTGAGTGTCGCTGTGCAGGCGGCTTCCCTCTAGGGCTGTGCTGAGTCCCATGCTGGCTGGTGGTAGCTGCTGCGTGTCTGGAAAGCAGAAATAATCCGAAGTCGGTGGCACGAATGCTGCAAGCAGGTGCCGCCCGGTTCAGCTGCCGTTCCCTTCCTGCCCCTGAGTTGGGTTTTGTTTGTTTTGTTTTGTTTTGTTTTGGAGCGCCTGAGAATGGTGGGGGGCGGGGGGGCGGGGGGGGGAGGGGAGGCTGATAGTGAAAGAGAATCAGGCACGGCTGGATGCATCTGAAGTTCAAGTTATTTTCTCCCCTCATGTGATCAATATCTGTTGTCGATCAGTATCTGTCAGTGGATAGTCACACACGAGCTCCCGGAACCTGACATTTTGCGGGGTGGGGAGGATGTCACCCGGGGGTGTGGATGAGGCCGGGAAGAGAAAGAGGAGGTGTTTCCTAGGATAAAGCAACGGGCTCTTCCTTCTTTCCTTTCTCCCCACTCCCCTTGCTGGTTTTTGGGGTTGGTTTGCTTTTCCAGAACGGCATTTTGAAACCCATTTTGCCCCACACCCAGGGTCCACTGCAGTTGTTCCGTCACATCCCGCCCCCCCCCATATCTGCATTGGGTCCCCCAGAGTGCAGTTATGAAGCTGGGGGTCTTAGCCATGCTCCAGATTCCGGAAGAGCACACCTGCCAAGGCCCAGCGCGGGGCCTCCCAGCTGTTGTGGGTTGCTTCGGGGAGGCACCTGTGTGTGGGTCCACCCTTTCTGTCTCTGTTGCAGTGGAAGCAGAAGAGACTTAGTCTTTTCAGAAAGAGGGGGCCTGGGGCTGCCTCTCAGCCTGGCCAGTTAAGGGGTGAGTTTTGGTGAAAACTTTTGAAAATGTCCATTGGGGTTTATTCGGGTTCGAGTCTGTGACTCTGAGATGCTCAGGTTACGGAGAAACTAGAAAGTGTGCCCTTGCTGTGGTCCCCGCAACTGATTTCGTGGCTGCGGATGAGGGCCGGGAGAGCGCGGGGTCCCCTCTTGTGAGGATGTGTTCCTTCTCACAGTGTCCCCAGCAGCGCCCGTGGCACGGGTCGCTCCGCCCGCTGCCTCCAGGCAGACGGATGCAGTGTGCCCGTCTCCTGGCAGCCGCACCTCTGCAGTGGCCGGCTGCTGAGGCTCCGTGAGCTGTGGCTTCTTCACTGAGTGGCTCCCGCTGTCGCAGGCGCTGCCTGGGCTTAACTGCAGTGGTTTCTGCCTCTGGGAAGGACAGATTTGCTCACCAGGGGCGGGGGGCCGGAGAGGCCTTAACTGCTCTGGCAACTCAACCTCTTGGACTCTGGCCACGTCCCCTGGGGGTCTCCTCTGGGGTCCCAGAGCTGTGTCTTCTGCCGTGGAATTCTTTGAAAAGAAGCTTCCCGCGGCGGTCCTGTGGTGCTGGCGGAGTTTCTTCTCGGTGACATGATGATGATGATAGTGCTCGTAGGTGACTTTATGAAGTGACTGCAGAGGGGCAGGCATCGTGCTAAGTGCTTATGTGTGTTGACTCATTTTCCTTTCCTAATAAGCTTCGGAGGTGGGTATTTACTATTGTCCCCAGTTGGCAGAGGGGAAAACGGAGGTAACAGAGAGGACGTGACCTTCCAGACCGTGGTGGTGGAGCTGGCGTTTGAATCTAGGCAGAGCAACTCAAGATTATCCGTGTGGGGTTGAGCCACCTTGTGGATTATGTAATGGCACATATTTTAATCATCATAATGTGACTTGATTTTAGTATTTGGAAAGCTAGTCTTCATATTAATGTGAAAAAAAATCAGAATTATGAAGTGACCTGTTATCTAAATCTGTAACATTTCAAAGCTTTTGGGTCATCAGCTTTATTTTGTCTCCTCGAACACCTTCTAGATAGATGTGATCTGAAATTCATGATGCCTTTTCACCCTGCGCCACGTCCAGCGACCTTGGCCGTGAGTCTAAACAGAGAGGTGTCTTCTGGTCTCGGTGTGAATGTTGTGTCTGGGCTCTTGTTTGTAAATGAAACATACTGTAAGTCAAAGACACCCACCATTATGACTAGGATTAATTTCCAGGGTAATAATCTGCAGGTCTGATTATTTTGTTTGTCACCCTTTCGCCATACGCCTTTAAGATCCTGAGGCCAGAAAGCCCTGCCAGGAGCCAGCCAGACTATCAGCTTGAAGTGTTACGATGCTTTTAAAATAAAGCATAAAGGCCTTGGCGAGCACTCTGCCAGACGTTCTCATCTGACAGTTGGCTGCCTGACCGGCTACCCTTCGGAGCAGAGCAGAACACTTGCTGTTGAAGCTAAAGGGGTCTAGCCATCTAGTCTGGGTGGTCAGGGGGGAACTTTGCTGGGGGGCGGGGCTAATTGGAAGTGAAGGCCCGGCCCAAGGACAGGGGGGAGGGGGAGGCTGGGGAAGCCCAGGGCAGCCCAGGGCAGCAGAGGGGAAGGACCCCTCCCTGTGGTTTGGGCCTGGGTGAGCTGACAACTTCTGAGTCAGGCCTCGGGACAAACCTCCACCCTGTGGGCTGCGGTGTGGCTTCCTTTGAGGAAGAATCCCAGAACCCAACCTCATCTCCCAGTGAGGTGGCTATTCATCAGTGATGTGCCCTCAGGTCCTTGGCACACTGTGAGAGCAGATGAATGTCATATGCCAGCCAGCATGAGGAGTGGTCGACATTTCTGTCGGCGTATTGCTGAGGCCCTTCAGGTCATCTCTGTCGTAGATATCTAGTTCAGTGACTTCTGAAACAAGAAAATGAGAACATGGCATTTGGAGACATATACGGATGGGGAGAAAGCTTCGGTGAGGTGTCCAGTAAGTGCCCCCACACTCACGGAAGTCACTTCTGTAATTTCCACCCCATGAAAGGCATCTAAATAGACAAGGCCTTCATCCTCGGCGCGGCACAGAAGGACGCCCCCAGCACACCTCATTTCCTCTGGGATGTAGGAACTGGCATGTCCTAGAAAACATCTTTCTCTCTGCGGGGTGCGAACCCTCGCTTTTCTTGCAGACTGAACATCTTACGTGGCCATAACTGCTGTCTGTATGGGGCTGGAGCGGGCCTTGTGGAGGGAGGGTGTGAGCCCGGGTTCCAGGCCCAGCTCAGCCCCTCGTGGGGCGCGTGGCCTGAGGGTTGATGGGTCGTTCGTTCAGCCTCCTCATCTCTGAAATCAGGGGCGCAGGGAGGACAAGGTGGCTTGTCCAATGCCCTGACAACCATACGATTTTATGGCTCGCCTTTCGCCTGTGTGGCCAGGTGCCGCTGATCCCTGATTGGAGGGACAGTTTTACGCCCAGGCTAGTCGCAAAGCGAGCCAGCTCAGGACAGGAAGTCTTACTCCACTCCATGTCGACAGCAGAGTCCGTCCTCTTTTTCATTAACTGAGAGCCTGGTGGGTGCTGCTTTAGGAAGGGTATAAATAGAAGTTTCTGTGGAGAAGCGCTGTCTGTTCCCACGAGCATCGTGCTTACCTTCCTGATTCTGAAATTGCTCATTCAGCACACCTGTTGAGGGCACAGATGATTGATCTGTCGGAAGGAAGGCCCAGGTGGAAAACAGACTCAGCTGTGCTTTCCTGGGATGTATGTGGAGGGGGTGAGCGGAGAATGCAAAGCCACTCGAGGTGGTTTGCATATTTGACTGGCTGATTTAATAGTATCATCTATTCTGGAATTACTCAGAATTTGAGAGTCTGGGAGAAGCATTCGAAAGAATATTACCAAGAGAGAGACGGGGTGGGAAGTCCTTAGGTGTCTACCTGAGGGTACCCCAGCCGCAGTATTTGTTAGAAGCTTTCATTTCTCAGTCTTCTTTTTTTTTTTGAAGCGTGATATCAGTTCAGCCTCTCATACGTTTAGCAATATCTATTGAACACTGTGATATTCTAGGCACTGGGCGGGTGGTTGGGGGACAGCAGTGAACGCACAGATGAAAATGCCCGCCCTCCTGGAGCTTACATTCTGGCGAGGGAGCCAGAAAATAAAAACGATGAATGAGTGAAATGTGGAGTGCGTTATATGGTATACATGTTAGGGAGAAAAACTGAGCAGGGAAGGGGATTTTTTTGTTTTTTGTTTTTTTTGGAGTGGGGGCGATTGTAGCTTGAGGCAGGGCAGCCAGGGATGGTCTCCCTGAGAAACTGATTTAGAATAAAGATCTGACCCAGCCATGGGGATAGCTGCAGGTAGAATGTTCCAGTCGGAGGGAATATCGAGGGTTGAGGGCCCCAGGTGGAAGCGTGCCTGGTGTTTGAGGCCTGGCATTGAAGGAGGCAGGTGTGGCTGGAACGGAGTGATCAGCGAGTGGAGGTGAAGGGTAGGGTAGGGTAGGGTGGGGTGGGGTGGGGTGGTAGAGGGGAGGTGGAGGAAGCTCACGCAGGCTTTGCAGGCCGTGGTTAAGACTGCCTTTGCTCGAAGAGAATCGGGGCGCGTTGGAGGGTTTTTGAGCACAGGAGACCCCCGATGTGACTTGGGGGTTTCTGGTGCGGCCGCGGTTGCTGGGTTGAGGGATCGGTGGGCTCCAGGGCAGAGCAGGGCGATGCAGGGGAGAGGCGATGGCGGCTTAGAGCTGGGGAGTAGCCACGGAGGCCATGAGAACGGGTTGGATTCTGGATAAATTTGGAAGGGAGAGTAGATGGGAGTTGCTGGTGGCTTGGATGTGGGGTGTGGGATTCCCCAAGGACTTTTGGTCGAAAGAATATGGTGCCATTGGTAGTTCGGGTCAGTTTTGCTGAACATTTTCTGAGTGCCTGGGAGAGTTTAGAGGGTCAGCTCACACACACCCTTCGGGCTCCTGGGCTCCCCTCGTGGGGGGCTCCTGTATTTCGAGGTGAATTTCCTTCCTTCCAAGAGCTTGTGTCTGCAAAGGCCTTTCGAAGTACCTCTTCTTCTGTCACCGGGGAAATGATAGGCTGGACATTCTAGCAGCGGGAGGAACTGCTGAACTTTCTGTGAAAATGGGGGTTTGGCCTTTGGAATGATCAGTCTAGATTACTTGGTCAGTAGGCCTCGAGCCTCTCTCACTTCGGGGAATTTACAGCCCCGAAATTCTGTGAAAAAATAATAAACACGAGAACTCTTGCTACGCCTTTCTTTGCTAGAATGCTTTATATTTGGAGAGAGAAAGCCAAAAGTTCTCACTGATTGAAAGAAAGATAAAATCCAGTGTCCTTATTGATCAGTAGGGTGGCATTCGGGAAATTCCACCTTTGGCTAGAGCCCGTCCCCAGAAGGGCTAATGAGGACTGCGTCTTCAGTAGAAATTTCTGGTCCAAACTTGGCAACTGAGTGGACGGACGGTAATCAGGCTTGGCAGGTGGACATACATGTCCTCTCGGGGGAAGACTTTAGGGGTTAACTTGTTGAGTTTTTCTTTGGCTGGGTCTCCATAAATCCCTTTAATCTTCCCTTTCCCCAGATAAATCTCCTTAAATCCTCTCCAGTCTCTCTCCTTCTCTCTCCTCTGGGAGGGCTTAGGCTTTGGTCCAGCAGGGGATTGTCACATCATTGGTCAGCTTGCACCCACAGAGGTCCTCAGGGAGCCCACAGCCCCCTGGGGGTGCATCTCTTTAAGCGAGGAAGGAGCGGCTGATGGGTGACCAGGGGAAGCGCCGTGCCCTAGTCAGCGGAGCCACATTTCTCGCCCGACTCAGGATGGTCACTCCAGAGCACATGTGGTTAAAGCAGGAGGACGTGTGGCCTCCAGGACAGATGTCGTCATGATCTTTCTCAGTTCATGTTGGGGACACCCCCTTTGACCCTCTGTGGTGCAGGAGGTCACTTCACTTGCCCCTTGGGCTTGGGCTAGTGTTCTATTGACTTTTATTATATAACGTATGGATTATTCAGGCTCCAGTGAGACCCAGGCCCACCTCCAAATGGATACCACGGGCCAAGTTCATTCCATGGCAGACCAAGTTTATCCCAATTCTCCAGTGGTCAGCTGTGTGTCTGTGCTATTTTTTTCTAGTATTTCAGTAGGGCTCAGAAGCAGGGGGATTCTGTGTCTTGGATAAACCAAATCTTGAGATTAGGGCTTTAAGACAGCCTATTGGCTGAGGCCAGTAGTAGGTGAGGTGTCAGGAGGCAATGAATAGAAGTCATAGACAGGTAATTCCAGCACCACTATTCACACCCAGGTGCGGCTGGAGAGGTTCCTTAACCTGTCTGAGCTAAGGCGGAGACGGAAGGTGCTGTCTTGTGGATTCTTGCAGGGATTCAGTGTCCCACCCAGACAAGGTGCCTGGAACATAGCTGGGACCGAGTAAAGGATGACTGCCATCATCTCTCTAGCTGCCTTGGGCAGCTGTGGTTGAGGCTGACGTACATGGACAGTCGGGTCAGTGCTGTGGGGAAGCACGCGTCAGTATCTGTTGGAAACTGACCCGGGAAGCTCTTGTTGGGAGCGTGTAGGATGGTGCATATTTCATTTGGCCATTTCCGGCCTCTCATCCTCATCTGTAAAACAGGGTGAGGCTGGTACCCGACCTAAGGGCTGCGGTCAGAATTAAATGAGGGCGCATGGAAGTTACTTAATACGGTGCACGGCGCCTGGATATGTCCTCAGTACCTGCTGGTTCTCGCTCATGCGTCCCCGCGCTGTGGAACACTGCTCCTCAGAGGCCATTTGCACAGATTAGGACGGTCTGGTGAGCCATTGAACGTTTGCTCCCCACAGGAGGGTGATTAGTTCCTACGGCGCTGACGTTCAGCAAGGGACTCAGCCTGCGACGTGCTCCAGGCCGGCTCGTGCGCTGGGGCGACCTAGTTTGCTGTATAGCACAGGCTCATTCTTTCCCTCAGTTATCTCCTCAGCGTTGCGTCTCTGCACCTCTCCTGCACCCTGAGCTGGTGCGTGTGTGCGTGCGTGCGCGTGTGTGTCTGTTTCAATCTGTCCTGATCTACCTCAGCTCGTGCCACCCTCTTTTCTAACTGTGCTGTCCGTTCGTCTCCAGTGGCACATGGGCCTTGCTGCAGCTGTGGCCCTTCTTCAGCTCACACGGGCTTTTTTCTCTAGCGACTCACTGAGAACCGCTTCGGCGTTCCCGCTTTGTTTCTGATTGCAAGTGATGTTTTGATCTGAGGACTTAAGTAACTTTTTTTTTTTTTAATAGTATCTGTACATGGTAGAGTTTTGTAGCTTAAAATCTAGATGGGGTAGATATAGTTTAACGTGAGCGTATTTAAAAATGGCAGCATGTGTATGCGTGTAGCACATGAACCCACGCAGGATATTTCCTTAAAAACATCCTCGTAAGGGGACTGTCGGATGGGGTGGCAGAAGAGGTCTCAAAAGATTGATTTCTTGGGTCCTAGGAGGTAGAGGGTGGTGCTCAGGGAGCCGGTCTCGGAGTTGGGAGATAGCCCTCATGGCCACTCTGAGATCACTTTTACACCAACTGGATGTAAAAGCAGCTGGAACCCTGAAGGGATCATTTTCAATCAAACCTCAGTCCCTGATTTGCAAGGGGACTCTCTTGCCTGCCTCCTACACAATTCTGTCCCCCACCCACCAAGGCCCACAGCATTGTGGGAAAAAAATGAAAAAAAAAAATAATAAAACAAAACCAGAAAACCCCTAAACCTTTGTGGCTTTAGAGAACTTGTGGGTGGAGGAAAGGGAACCCGGGCGAAGCGGGAGGTCTGGTGGGGTGATGGAGGCCGCAGACACACCCTCGGCAGGACCAGTGGGCGCTACCCCCGCAGGTCTTCCCGTACGTACATGGGTTGACATTTATTCGCCCTCAATAAAAATGACTGCTTGAGATTTGCCTTAAAACATTGGGAGAAATAAACATACCTTAAAATAGGTTGAGGGACCAGACACTGATGATGTAAGGCGTTTTAAAGCAAGTACCTGTCTCCAACTCTTAGCAGGAAAGAATTAGCGTTGGAATGACAGACGGGGGGCGGGGGGAAGCAGGTGATGCTGACCTTGGAACTTTGGAAGATCTAAAGAGGCTTGAATGGGTCGCAAACCGGAAGCCAAGGGCCGAGCGAGGCCGCTTGGGGAGAGGACCCAAGGCTGGCTGAGCTCAGGCATCACAGCTGGGTCCTGGCTGGCCCGGGCCTCGGCGAGGGAGGACACTGTGGCGAGGGAGGCCTCTGTGCTCATTCCCTCCCGTCCTTCCTCCCCCAGCCTAGGCCCCGCCCCCAGCATAGGCCCCACCCCCAGCCTAGGCCCCGCCCCCAGCCTAGGCCCCGCCCCCAGCCCCCAGCCGAAACTGTGCAGACTGTAGCTCAGCCATGGCAGGGGCTCCAGGCCTCTTTAAGCCTGAAAAGGGTCTTCACTACCATGAACAATGTCACTTCGCTAAGAAAATACGCCCCTCACAACAACAACAACAACAACAACAACAAACAAGAACAACTTTAAATGAAAAGCTTAAAAGAAGAAGAAAAGCTTAAACTGAACTTTTGGAGCCGACCTTGTGTAAACGCTGGGGACAGCCTGTATCTGGCAATAATGTGCAAGAAAGATGCAGCTTGGATTCCTCGTTGGTTCCTTGTGCTTTTTCGGCTCCTCTGACGACTGGGATGTGATAACAAGACCTCACGTTGGTGTGTGCGTGTGTTTACATTGTGGTCAGAAACATATAAAGTTGTCCATCGTGACCATTTTTAAGTGTGCCGTTCGGCCGTATGAAGCACATACAAGTCATACTGTCGTGTAAGCATCACCACCATCCATCTCCAGAACTTGTTCATCTTCCCAAACCGGAACTCTCTTCCCGTCCAACACTAGCTCCCCATCCCTTCTCCCTCCCGCAGCCAGAGAATGGCACCCACCATTCTCTCCTTTCTGTCTCTAGGAGCTTGATTCTCTAGGAACCTCATATAGATGGAACCCTACAGTCTTTGTCCTTTCGTGTCTGGCTTCTTTTACTTAACACAACGTCCTCGGGGTTCAGCCACGTGCAGCATATGTCAGAATTTCCTTCCTTTTTAAGGCAGAATAGTATCCCGTGGTACGGACGGGCCACTCTGTGCGTGTCTCGTCCCCTGTCCCGGACACTTGGCGTTGCTTCCGCCTTTGGGCTCTCATGAACAACGCCGCTGTGCACACGGAGCCACACAGGCATCTCCTCGAGTCCCCGCGTGCCGTTCTTTTGGGTCATCCCCAGACGTGGCATTTCATGTGGATCCTGTGGTAATTCTAGGCTTGTGTTAGGAGGCGCTGCCATACTGTGCGCTGCAGCCGTGCGGCGTCTTTCTTGCTGTTTGCAACGTGTTTTGTATAGACGTGCGGGATTCCTTCCGAGTCTTAGAACAGCCCTGTGAGTGGGCGGCAGTCATCGTCCTCGTTTTGCAGATAAGAACGTGGAGGTTCAGGGAGGTTGAATGACTCAGGTGAGAAGATCGCGAAGTGGTGAGTGGGTGGAGATCAAGGAGTCTTCTGACTCCTAATTAGGTGCTCTCTCTCCCACGTGTCATGCTGCCATGTGGTTAGTGCAGGCGGTGCAAATGGGGAATACCGATAGATTAAAAAAAAAAATTACCCCCCGCCCCGTGAATGTGTCATCGTCGTACGGTAAGGACGCTGGCTTTGATTTGTAATAATCGCTGATTTCCATGGCGTGAGTACTCCTACCTGGAACCATCTCAAGCTACCTACGGCTTAACAACCTACTGCGGTTTCTTGAATTAGGCTCCTATGGGGTGACAGGAGCACCCCTCAGAAGGAAGCAGAGTCAGGAGATCTGTGTTTAGTCCCAGCTCTGTCATTTGGGGACTGTGGGATCTGGCTCTTATCCTCTCTACGTCTTGATTGCCTCGTTTGTTAAAGGGTGATAATTATACCTGCTTACATTGCAAACCTGTTTCAAGTCCTGAATGAGATAAGTATGTGTAGTAAGCCTTATACAAATAGAAGGCATTATTGTGTGATGAAGATTATAGCTTTCAAAATACTCCTTTCTCATAGATACAGTCCTCGAAGCCTGCTGTTACCTTTGGGGACGGGTTCCCGTAGAAGTCGGGTGTAGTCAGCCCTGACACTGAAAGCATCAACTCAAAACCCGATGTTTCATAGTGTGTGTGTATATATATGTGTGTGTGTGTGTGTGTGTGTATATATATATATGTGTGTGTATATATGTATATGTGTGTGTATATATATATATGTGTGTGTATATGTGTGTATATATATATATATATATATATATATACACACACATATATATATATATATATATATTTGGCCCTATTCAGGTGTGTGTTTTCATTCTCAGTGTTTATGTACTGTAAGGCATTACAAAAATTTTAAAAGGAACATGTCATCTTCGTAGAGGATTTGGAAAATATGGAAGAGTGTAAGGAAGATGGTAAGAATTAATTAAGTTAGCTGGATGGGTGCCGGGTCATGGCCCCTCTAGGGGGCGGGGAAACCTGGGAGAGGATGCAGAGGTCCCCTGAGGGGGAGGACCTGTGAGATTGGGTGGGCTGTAGCCATCTGCTGATCAGTAGGAAGGTATTTCAGCATTCCACCATCTGGTCTGATCCAACCGCTGTGCACGGTTTGAGTGTCACCTCTGACCTCAGGGCTGCTGCGGGTGTCTGACTTTCTTCTGGGTGTCATTGTTGGGGTTACTGTCACCATCTTTACCCTCATCACCACCGCTAAACATAGCAGTGGAACAGAACCTGGTGCAAACAGGAGACCTGCTAATTACACATGCGGGAGGAAGGAGATAAAACATACTCATATCCAAGGGTGGCTGAGTCTTCCTGATTAGAGCAGCACATGAGAACTTAGCTTCCCCATCACTTCGTGGCATAAAATAAACACCGGACTGAATGTTTGTGCTTCCTCAAAATTCATGTGTTGAAACCTAACCCCCAGAGTGATGGTGTGAGGAGGCGGGGCCTTTGTGAGGTATGAGGTCATGGGGGTGGAGCCCTCACGAGTGGGATTAGTGCCCTTATACGAGACACTAATATGAGGACACAGCCAGAAGATGGCCCTCTGTGAAGCAGGAAGTGGTTCCTCACTGGATGCCAAATCTGCTGGCACCTTGATCTTGGACTTCCAGCCCCCAGAGCTGGGAGAAATGTTGTTTCAAAGCCACCCTGTGTACAGTATCCTGTCAGGCGGCTGGAACAGACTAAAACGCTTGCAGGCGCAGCCCTGCCTTCTGCCCAGCTGCTCACCGAAACCATCAGGCTAACCTCTCTTTGGAACGCAGTGCTCCGTCAGCTCATCCTTTGGATGAGAAGGTGAAGTCTTTCTAACTCAAATGGAGATCAGACAAGCCGGCTGCCTCCTCTCACGGGCCATGAAGCCGAGGCGCTTTGAGATTCAATGGCCTGCCCAAGGTCCCACAGTTACCCTCGGCCACGTCCACAGCTCAGACGCTGTGGCTGGGCCTCTTTCCTGTTGCCCTCCTTTCCCTGAGGATGGTAGTGGCCAGCATCTGAGGCGCCGTCCCATCTCCGCGAGCGTGACCATGGTTACCAGGAAGGCACTGTGCCTGTTAGCGGTTTCCCGCTGTATCATCGTCTCCGTAACTCACTCCGTGGGCTTGTACAATGTGCTGCTGAGGATGCATGTGGCTCCACAGAGAATTCGGAGCCGTGAGCAGCGGGCGCCCTGGGCTGAGGCCTGTGTTGACTCTACTCCACCCACCAGCGGGGCAGGCCGCACACACAGGCAGCGCCTCGCTCGTACGCGGCCCCTGTGTGTTTCACGGGTGTTTGCTGAGTAAACGAATGAACAGCGAAGTAAAAGGTGCCCAGGCTTCGATTAGAGAAATTAAGTTCAAATCCGAACTGTGTCACTTCTGAGCCGAGAGACCTTGAGCAAATATCATAATTTTTCTAAATTTCTGTTTTCTCGTATTGAAAGGGGAATAACACTATCTTTTCTACTTTTCCAGCTTGTTATGAGATTTTTGTTGCAAAAATAAAAAATAAATAAGGGATATAAAGCATGCTACCTATTACAGGTGTTAAATAAAGGGGCATCGACTTGATTTTTTTCAGTAAATAGGTGCTAGACCTCATTGTGTGATTTCAGCTTCATTGAAAAGTTCTCTGCCTGGTCCCTTGAGAAATAAATATCATTAGAGCTTCATTCCTTTGGCTTATGGGATTTTCTCAAGTGTAAGAAATTAAGCAATAATAGTCATTTATAGGTCCTTATTAAAGCGTTTATTTATTTTTTCTTTCTTTTTTATTTATTATTATTTATGCCTACAGCACCTGGTCTTCCGAGGTGGTCTCCCATCCAAGTACTAACCAGGCCTGACCCTGCTTAGCTTCCGAGATCAGACATTGAGCGTGTTCGTAGAACATGGACCGTGGCTCCACTGGGGCGCGAACCCAGGGCCTTCTGCGTGTAAAGCAGGTGTGCTCACCACTACACTATGGAACCACATCCTTAAAGGGTTTATATTTTGTTAGAATGAGCTTAGAGAAAGAGATCTTGGCAACCGCAGTGGTTGGACAGGAGTTAGGTAGTCATGTTGATCGTGCCAAAGAGGAGATTGGAGGCCGGAAAGCCGGCCAGAGCCTTAGCATTCATCCCGTCTTGCATTCGTTCAACAACAGTTTTGAAACCCAACTGTAGGAGAAATACTGTGAGGGCCTGGAATGTTCTATCACCGTGGCCGCTGATGCCCACACTCTGTGATCCCAGTGGTCCCTGTGGAAGCCCCGTTCAAGGAGAACGTGATTTGTCTTCCAGCTGGGGGATGATCGGCAAACTCCCGTGCGTGGCTGATGCTCTACCAGCGGGAGCTTCGGTGGCAGATGGGACATGGGGTCCTCCTGTGTCCTTCAGACGTGCTAGGCTCAGTGCACCCTCTGCGTCCTGCTCACATGATGTCTCCTGCTCCCAGCGCCTCCCCAGCCGTTCTCCAGGCCTCCTTTTAGGTCCGACCTCCTCCATCCCACCTCCCCCGACGTACGCAGCCACGCAGGGCTTCCCTGCCTCTCCTCTTCCAAACTCAGAATCACACTGCGGAGGGTCAGTTGTTCCCATTTTGTTTTTCCTTTGTGACAGTTTATCTGATGCAACCAAACACTCCTTGAGAGCAGGGGACATTCTGGCAGATGTAGCTCTTCCCATGTCTCCCACGATCCCTTCCACGCCGAGTAATGGCGGGACAGTTTGTCTGGTTTGGCTTTAAAAATTTCGAGTAGCGAAGTTGTCTACATGGTTTCTCAGGCAGCTTGCTGTTCTGCACGTTTTCATGACCGATAGGCTCTAGAAAACGTCCTGTCCATATTTTCTCGGTCCGGATTTTGTCTCTCTAAATCGTTACCTCCTCTCCGCGTGTGGATTGCTCAGCTTGCAGATACGCCGGGGTGAGCGTTTCGTCTGTGGGGCTTTGCCATGCTTCTCTCCGCAGCCTTTCTCCTGGCCGCCATTGGGACTGTGCTCAGAGAAAGCAAACTAATTGTCAGGCTCCAAAAAAAGAGTCTCCTTCAGCAGGATGGCCCAAAGCTAAATACCAACAGTACCGGACTATGACATCCTCTGTTAGCTGGGTCGCCAGGGTTGGCCGTGTCCTATGGTATCCTCTGAAATACTACTATTCCTGTTACTTTCCTTCGTGAGAACCCCCCGCCCCAAACGTGGTATGTCGCAGTCTTGAGATCACTCACGAAAGCCGTGTCTAGTTGGCTTTTTTTCATCTTTTCTCTTGCAAATCAGGCCTTCAGGGGTTTTATGCCTTCCCCCTCCTCCACATGTCAGTGTGTCTGAAACCTCACACTGGTCCCTTGGCTGTAATTGGCCACCACCTCGGTTTTCTTCAGAAGACGTGACATCTGCAGAACTGAAGATGGGGCGAGAATCTCCTGGGCGTGTGCCCACTCGTATTTCCGGATGTTCTTTCCCGCAGGATTTAACAAACGCTTTGTCTGCGTGTCCCAGATTCATCGACTCTGAGCTCAAGGTTTTCTTTGCTCTTGGTACCTGGGCCAAAGCCTCTGAGAGGAAAAAAAAAAAAAAAGCGCCATTTCCCCTTTGCCAAGCACCTGCTTTCTCGAATGTGCTAGGATTCCCGAGGACGTTGCCGGGGCTGGCACTGGTGGGGAGCTGTGGAGGTGCTTCTGAAAGGAATGATGATGGCCACCAGTGTTTCAGTATCTGCTCATCTCAAGACACTTGACCACCTGACAGGTCATTTAGTTCATCCATAGTCCTGTGAGTTAAGTGTATTTGATAGTTGTGGAGAACGGACTGCCCATCCCTTCTTCTCCCCCTGCCCCCGCTGGTCACATAAGTCACAGGACAGTGATTTGAACCTAGAGCTGTCTGCAAGAAGCTTCTGGAAGGCTGTGCCCAGCTCACAGCGGTGCCGTCTGAGGGTGTGTCCTGGGACTCTGCACCACAGGCCTGATCCTGGGACGCCAACAGGGAGACAGACGTGTGATATTGTGTGTGTGTGTGTGTGTGTGTGTGTGTGTGTGTGTTATGACCGTTATTGTTGAGTCTCCAGAACGTCCCCCCTGCCACCCTTCTCCCCAGGCGCCTCAGAGGCCTTGCCCTTGAACCTGGCACTGGGGAGGACACCACAGCTCGCAGCCGACGATTCAGCTCACCTTACCGGAGACCCTGTGCTGACAGAGGGAGGGATGGGCCTCATCACTGCTTTGTGTCAAGATGTATCAAGGATACATCTCGTTATTGCTGTTTCTCTCCCGGCATAAAAGCAGAAAATCGTTGAAAAACATCAGGAGGACCCTGAGATTTCGAGTCGAACTATTTGTAAAAACAAACAGAAAGCAGCAGAAAACCAGCCCGCTCTCCTCGGGGCTCTGGCAAACACAATGTACTGTTCTCTGGAACTTGAAAAAAACAAACAAAGAAAAAAAAAAAAAACAACGCACGTCGTTTATAGCTTAGGTATCCATTAGCAGATGTTCGTGGAAAATCCAGGCGGATACCCGTAAACTCAGACAAAGTCTGGCTTATTTTCTGAAACGGCAGAAACGTGTCCAGGAGAATGACTTCTGTCCCCCTCCCGCCTGCACGAGCTGGTGCTGAGCTGGCTGCTTAGTGGCAGTTGAGGACTATGGGGCAGATAATCTTGGACTCCTATCTCAGTTCTCTTTCTCACTTTTTAAAAAAATTCCTGTTGTTCTGCTTGCATTCAGATCATTTTCTTGTTCCCATGTATTGTGTTTTTCAAAAACTCTTGAGATTTACTTTTCCTCAGGGCTCGATAATGAAAAACAATTATTATTTATGTGTACAATAAAGGCCCCATCCCATATTATGCACCTCAGATGCTTGCTTTGTATTTTCATTAACTGGGAAGCACCAGAAGACAGCCAATAGGAATATTCAAAATTTGGATCACCAGCTCTATTTAGAAAGATGTACCAGCATGATATGCAATGATGCTCATTGTTTCTGTTTAGGATGTTTTGAAATCTAGTTCTCTAACGATATCTACGCAAGATGACCTTTTCCTGCTGTCACAGGCAACCGCTCAGCCTAAGAAGCAGCTAAAACTGTATCTTGCATCGAGTTCACGTCCAGAGGTAGCAGGAGCCAAGCTGTTTGACACTCCCGTTTGAGATTCCGATGGTGCATGTGGTTAATTCTGGGGAAAGCCTCCGACACGTGCGGCTGAGCCCATGGGCCGTGTCATAGCCTGGTAGCCCTCATCCCTCGAGTTCAGAGTGACCTCCGGGGTGCTGGACACTGATCGCTTCCGGAGCCGGCTTCCTGGGTGCACAGCCTTTGAACTTGCAGAGAGCCCCCCACTCAAAGGCTCCCTTGCTTTGTTTAATATGCGTCTCCCTCTGTCTTGAACTTCTTAATGTTTATGGAATAAGCTCCCCCCACCCCCACACCCCTACCTCATTTTCAATTTGCTAAGTTCTGCCAGTGACATAGTTGTTCTGATCTCTTTTAATCACACAATTTTCCTCTCTACTCCCTTCAGCTTAATATCAAAGGCATGTTAGTGATTAATTAAAGTTTTCTTAGGGTTAGTGGTTAAAAAAAGTGTTTTGAGTACTAAAGTTCATTTTATACTTGGAGAAGCCTTGTACTGTGATTGTATGGGTAGACATTTTTAGTATATAAAAAAGTCTCTGGGGGCACTATTTTGCAAAAATGTGAGGTGTTCTACAACGCTGTGGCCTACAGCTTTCTCGCTATTGCAATGGGTCTTATAAGTAAGGGGTAGTCTGTGGATGGGGTCCAGCACACCCCAGGCCTGAGTCCCAGCCCTCCTCACCAGCCGTATGTCTGTAATGCTGAGCCTTGATTTATAATGCATGAAATAGGGATAATAATGATGTACATTGTATAGATTTCTGTGAGGTTTCGGTGAGATGAATAATGTGATTAATTAATTAATTGCATAATGCCTGGTATATATGTTAAGTGCTCGATACATGTTGGCCCAAATCACTTCATTTTGAGCCAGTTTTTGCCGCTCTGATTCATGGCCAAATGAGATACTTCTAACACCTAGGTAGATATCTTGCAAAAATGTGTTATAAAGTGGATGGATCAGTGTAAATGCTTTAGGAGAACTTAAAAAAAGAGGTGTCATTTAGAGATATCCATGCATATGAAGGGGATTGCCAAGTGTCCTGGTAACTGATAAATCAGAGAGTAGCCAGAAATAATATTTGATGTGTCAGACTGGAGAGAAGAATGCAGCTCAACACACCACACACACACACACACACACACACACACACACACGCACGCACACACACACACACCATTGCTACATTAAAGGCCCTACAGATACAAAAATGAAAGTCACGGCCACTCTCAAGGAGCAAAGGGAAGCATTTGCTCATGTGCTTTCGTCAGTGATAACACAGTTCTTGAGCCATGGTACCCACAGAGTCTTAGGGCTCTGGTTGTGAGGAATGATGGGAGAAGGGTGCAAGCGAGGAGAGAGAGGTGAATTCTTGACGTGGATAATAAATAAGTGGGATGAGATGGGAACAGCGTGGAGAGGAGGTGGCTCTGGTTTTGCATCCCATGAAACCCTTTCCCCTCAGGCCTGACCCCTGCAGAGCGCATATTGTGATACTGTTGCAGCTTCCAATTAAGCAGACACATGATTTCAAATATGAGATAAAGGTTTGGAATGTTGCAAGATTTCTGTCACACTTGTAGCCATTTTCATGTAATAACTGTTCGGTTTGACAACAGAAAGGAGGCCAAAAACCCCTTCCTTTCACGAAGCAGATAACATAATGGCACTTCTGCTTTTCATATGATCGTTGCCCTTATAAAAACGGATTGATTTTTTTTTTATTGCAGTGCCCCCACATCAACACATTTTTAAAAAGCACTTACCAACTAATTTAAGGCTCCCGTTTTCAGTAATGGTATAATCGTTAGGTGGTCATTTATCCATCTCTTTTGGATGAAAATGAATGGTTTCAGGTTCGGACGAAAACAAAAGTATATACTTTGTGTGAAGTCGCTAATGCATTTTATGAATTTCTTCCGTTTTGATCGAGTTGAAAGCCTGCTTTCCCCCGCTTTAGACTTAGAGAAATAAAAAGGATGTGGGAGTGAAAAGATCCGGCTGTGCCCTGAAAACAGTTATAAAAGAAGGTCGGATTTGTGCCTACACTGAGCACTAAGAACGGGCCAGGAGCCTCGAAGAATTGAAGTGACCTCCCCCCTCCCCCACACCCCCTCCCCGGTGTGCTCACAGCTTGGCTTGAGCAGACAGTGATGAAAATCTGAACCCTTCCTAGAGAAATCTTAAAGGGGAGGGAGGGAGGAAGAACTAGAAACACACAGCGTTTTATTGTGAAACGTGTCGTCTGTCCCCGGGCCCCCTGGCACGGGGTCTGTGTCACACAGGCTTCCTGTGGCCTTGAGCAGATGTAGGGACGGACGTGCTGGACTTTCAAGCTTCACCATGTTGACAGGGCCCTTGTGAACATCACGTTCTTTGATCAGCTTGAGGAAACATTGGCCGAGGGCGGCTGGGGATGGCTGGGGACGGCTGGGGACCTTCCACAGGACCACACAGCCGATGGTGGCAGGTTCAGTGCAGACTCTCAGAACTTCTGTGGGCAGGGCGCTGTCCTTACTGCACTGGGGTTCGAGATGCTAAACTTCTTTAGGGGATAGTGGTGCACATAGGTTCTGCTTTGGAAAACGAGGGAAAGTGACTCCCATCTTCCTTCTCCTTGTCCCCCTCCAGGTTCTTTGTCATAATCTTAGGGCGACTGAGGGGTGCAGCAGTCAGGAGCCCTGTTTCAGGCTCTTGTCAGGGTTAAATGAACTGTCGTGTGTGAAGCTGTTGTTAGCACAGCGCCTGCCTCCGAGTAAGTGTTCAGTCAATGTCAGCTCTTGCTGTCACGGGCGACGTGACCCGGGTGAGCAGTGCTCACGGTGGGTGGGCATCGTTTTCTGCGCTTCGTTCCCATGTGGCCTTCGCCCTTGGGTGCCAGGGGCCTGGCTCTCCTGCCTGAGGGGACTGCTTTTGTTCCCGGAGACTGTGGGTGGGAGAAGCCCCGTCTACCATATTGTTGCGGGATTTTTTTGGCCGTTGTTGCTTGGTGCTTTTTAGTAGTTGATGAACGATTTTCTGTGGCTGACATTGCTAAGCATGAGACAGCCAGGTGAGTGCGTGCGCATGCACGTGTGTGCTATTTGCATATGATGGGCATTTGATACTGGCTTAGTAGCTACATTTTGTGTTGTCTTCTGGGAAGTCTGTGGCCGTGCTGAGGCCAGCATCTGGACCGTGGGAGATGCTGTGCCTGTGGGGTGAGCACTAGCTTAAGGACCCAGGTCAAGTTCTCTTGGTAACTGTAACGAAGTGGACAGAGCCTGCTCCCTCGTTGGTTTTTTTTTTTTTTTTCAGTGATGCTAACCCTTTGGACATAGTCAGGTGCCTACAGTTCTCGCAGCTAGGAAAACATGTCATCTGGAGCCCCGCTCTCCAGGTTTCCTACACAGACAGAGCAAACGCCTCAAAATGGCTTAGCATCACGGTCAGAGCGTTTTCCGAGGGCAGCGCTGTCTGCACAGAAGCGGCCTGAGTCAGCCAGGCGGAGCCGGTCCGTCTTCATTAGCTTGTTAATCGGACAATTTCAGATGTTCCCATCAGCCGTGGCAGGAGCGTGCTAACATGGGGGACGTGAGGCGTCTGGCAGTGGCCTCGCTAATTAATTTTCACGGCGTCAACATGGCCTTTTAGGGGACATGGGAATATAGAGTAAGATTAAAATGTACAGTTCATTGGCCTTTTCCCTGTGCTGTCCTTTCAAGGAAAATGGGGCAAACCACAATTGCATAAGCGCATATTAGGGATTTAATAATGAAAACTATTTTTTCGTGCGTGTGCCCGGTGGCTCATTGTACGGTCAGCCCGGTCTCCTATGATTACGCAACACTGTGTGATCATAATGCACATAAGGTCCTCACGGTGTGTATCATGTTCATTTATGCCAGATTTTAAGGTACGTCTGGATGAGCCCAGCTCACCTTTGGTAACTGACAGAGTATCTTGCACATGAACTACTTAGAAGTGAAATGGAAGAGGTAGCTGCCTACCCTAAGACAGGGACATGAAAAGTCACTGGGATTGTTGAGAAGGATTTTGAGCCCCAGAACTTTGAATCCCAGAATTATGACAGACCAGACTGTTTCATTTTCTGAACAGTTTAGTTAGGAAATACTGCTCATAGTAATATTAGCACCTACTGTGTTCCAGGCACGTTATGAATGTTAATGTCAGGTGGTCTTTACAACACCCCTGCAAGGCAGGAGTTTTTCATTCTTTTTTTTTTTTAAACCAATTGGCACAGAGAAGGTAAGTAATTTACCCAAGGATGCACAGCTAGGAATGGAAAGATACGGGATTTGAAGCCAGGTCTTTTAAGGTCCAGATGTTTCCCGCTGTCCCTCTATGTATATATCCTGGCTAACCAAGATGTTTCTCTAATACGATTTGTTTAGGAGTCAAAGCAGATAACCCAGGTTTCAGGGTGTAGGTTTTGACTTAAAGTTATCTGGTATGACTAAATAATCAAATGAAGTCACCTGCAAATCCCCCATTGTTCTAGGATTTATAGATTTACATACAATTAGAATAGATCTCACCAAATGTATTTTTTGGGGGGGGTCATAAAGAGCTGTCAGAGCTAATTCTGGTGAGGGGCGAAATGAGAACTTAGGGAACAGTCGAGCAGGAAAATCGACACAGAACTTCAGAACTCGCTCAGAATAGGCTTCCTTTCGGCAGCGAATGGAGCGGATGGATTCACGGAACCCAGGGAAATGTCATATTGACTGACACATAATGCCCACCGTTCGGGCTTTTTCTGGTGTTTATTTCACCAGACACAGACATATGTTTCCATTAAATCTGTCCATTTCAAGTCTCCTTGAACTTCACAATTAACTTGATGCTTTTTTTTTTTTTTTTTAACAAGTCACCATCCCTTTCCACCCCATCACAAGTACGAAGAATGCTGGAATCCGATTAGAGGCATAATAATTGAGGGAGCTGCACCTTGCGAAATGGGACATATTTAAGATCGCGTATGAATGGGGGTAACACTGGAATAACCTTTTTATTTCCCCCACAACACACACACCTTGGAGGACGCTCCTCCCGGAGCTAACGTCGTACTTCGTGGGGAAAGAATGAAAGCTTTTCCTGCAGGTCCAGAACCAGACAAGGATGTCAGCTCTTGCCACGTCTGCTCAGCACAGGGCTGGGGTCTCTAGCCAGGACAGCGAGCAGCGAGGCGAGGCAAAGAAAGAAAAGGCCTCCGGATCGTGGAGGAAGATGTCAACCTGTCTCTCTTTGCAGGCGACATGATGTTGTAGAGAGAAAACCCCTCAGGAATCCACTGGAAATCTGTCAGCACTAACGGATGAGTTCATCAGGGCTGTAGGATCCAACATCACCAGCATGCAGGAATCAGTTATGGATGCTTCGTACCATCAAGACAGTAAAAAAAAGACCACTCCTAGGATGGGGAGTTTCTTTTTGCAGCTCTGATAAGGGACTTGTATCTAAAATATGTTTTAAAATGCTTACAACTCTGTCAGCGAAAGAAACCCCGATTAAAAACGGGCAAGGGATCTCAACAGACATTTCTCCAAGGAAGCTGTACACACGTAAGCACGTACAAAGGTACTCGGCATCTGATTAGCCATCAAAGGAAAATCAAAACCACCATGTGATATTACTTCACACCTGCTGAATGAGTGAACCTACGTGTTCATCAGCTGATGGATGGATAAACAAAATGTGGGGTATCCATAAAATGGCATAATGTTTGGCCAAAAAAAGGAATGAAATATGGCTGAATCTTGAAAACAGTAGTCTTAGCTAAAGAAGTGATCTTGTGCGATCTCGTTGCTATGAAATGTCCAGATTAGACAAATCTATAGGCAGATTAGTGGTTGCTGAGAACTGGGTGGGGGAGTGTGGGAGGGGAGATGGAGAATGACGGCTGAAAGGTATGGTGTGCATTTGGGGGGATGATAAAAATGTTCTAGAATTACCTGCTGCTTATTGCACAGTTCTATGCATATACTAAGATCATCGCATGGTACAATTTAAATGGACGAATCATGACATTTAGCTTTTAGGAAAAAAAGAAATCTTTTTATCTATGTACGAGCATTTCCTGTAGTAATTGACCGTTGGAAGCGACTCATTTAATAATACAAAAATTGATAGAATAAACTATGGCACAGTAGAATGTGATACTTTGTGGATTTTAACTCAGGATGGAGAATATTATTTAAGGGCATGGGTAAACAAGATACTATTTAATGTGAAAAATAAGGTATCAGATAACATGATCTCAGTTTTGTGGAAGAATACTTGTAATTTTAGGAGAGGGCTGGAAATATGGACATCAATTTTAATGATAGTAGTCATCTCCGAGTGCTGAAATGACAGATAACTTTAATTTCTCCTTCTTGCCTTGCTGTACTTCCTAGATTTTCTGTGTTAATCATGTATTAGTGATCAGAAAAAGGAAGTTTATGTACAATTTACATATAATTGACTGGCTTAATACTTTAATAATAGTTAGGAACTAAGAAGATAGCTTCTTATTTTCACATATTTCATTTTCCAATTATTACTGTTCTCAGAGGAATGACACACACAAACACATTATATACACAATATGCAACAGTAACTTATCGAGAGCTTGAAATAAATACAATGTCTCTATATATAGACATCGTAAGCTCTTACTGAACGTTATATGTGTGACTCTTACCATGTCATAATAATTGCTCAGTAAACGCCAGCTCTATCTGTTGGAATGTAAGTTCTGAAATATTTTATTCGTTTTTACACATGGGGCCAGAGAACCATCTTTCTTTCCCATCGGCCCCTCCCACTTTAGAGCGAGTTGCTTTCACGAGCGAGTGAGGAAATGGAGCCCCTCGTGGATGAGAGGAAGCCTCAGTGATTTCTGTCCTGAGCGCGGCCCCCCCCCCCGCCCTACCCACCCCGCCACGTGTAGGCACCTGCCACTCAGCATCTCGCGTGTGGCTCATGGCAGTTTCTGGAGCGGGCATTCCCAGATGTCCATTCTCCGGTAACGTCTGTATCAGCGACTCCTTCACCGGATATTTTGGGAGACTGTTTGGGGACACTGGGTTGGTTTCCCCTCTGCTCTGGGGAGAAGGAGACTTTGAAGCTCTTGTTACCATAGAATTTTACCTGAGTCAATCTGGAACCTCACTGTCAGCTTTTTCCCCGCAGTCTCCAGCTGCGAGGTCTTCTGCCTGCAAAAATAAATGGCATCAAGGGAAACGGGTTAAAAACAGAGAAGAAAGCCCTGGAAACAGGCTGGCGTGCCTTCTGTTTCCAGGAAATGCTTTCGGCCGTCTCCGTGCTTGTGTCTCTGTGGTGTGCTGCTCAGAGGCACGGGGAGGGTTAGTGATGTGCTAACTGCAGAGATTTTAAGTGCATCTCATCTAGCGTGCCTCCTAAATGAATAACTTGTGAAAAACGCACCTTTGCGAAGCTTCTGAGGGCTTATCAACTGTTCTGTGATCGCCTAGGGCTGGTGAGTCCAACACTTTTTCAGAAAAACCTCAGTCCACGTGGAGGTCATCTGCCATGGAAAGAGAAACCTCACCTCACACCGTGAGACACCATGATCCGTGTCATGGATGGGAGCATGTGCCTGTGCTTGAAAACCCCATTGTTTATGAGGCTTGGATGCAGGCGAGGCTCGTGGTTTCAACCATGGGGACCATTTTCATGAAGTCAGCATGATTTACGTCGGAGAGAGCTGCAGGAGATGCAGCCACAGCTCACAGAGGGTCCTCGGGGCCGTTCTGCACAAGCTGGAAGGTGAGGCAAGATCGTCCGGTGAGAGAAGGGGCTGATGGGTCACTGTGTTAGCGCCTGCATGAAGGACTGTGTCACACAGTGTTGGGTGGCGATGTGAGCTGACAGCCGCTGGCTGTCGCATGCATACGTGTGTGTGTGTGTGTGAGGGGGACGCACGTGTGTCTTTCATGCCGTGTAAGCCCTGGGCTGCGTGCTCACACCCAAGGCTGTGTTCTGCCCGCTGCTCTTGGGACACACTCTTCAGGGTGTGAAGACCCTGGAAGTGTCCTGATGTCACACTTCCTCAGGCCTCACAGAGAGACGCGGACCACAAGAGCGAGCCTGGGCTTGGCACAGCGTCCCCCACGTGCTGGTCCGGGGCGGCCCGGCAGCTCTGCCCGGGCCCGAGTGCGAACGTGACCTACTTAGCGCACTGGCACGAGAACCAGCTCCTCCTTCCTCCTCGCCTCACGGCTCGGACAGTCCCGCCGAGCCTGTCGGAGGCCGGAGGGCCAGTTATAGTAACGTGCCCTTTCCCGGCTGGCTCCCGTCCAGGTATGCCCAGCGCGTGTGAATGGCTGTAAGTCTGGAAGTTTTATTTAAAAGGAAACTGTCTTTCTTGACCTCGGTGTCCCTGTCCACTGCTATCTATCTGAAGCTCTTCTGGGGGGAAGAGGCGGAGAACAGAGTGGTCACAGAATTCCTGGTTTTGGATTGCCACCTGGCCTTATCATTTTTTTTTTAATTTTTATTTTTTGGATGCCTTCTGTGGATGTAGGCCAGGGAGGGGGGTGAACTATGCACACACACACACACTTACAGGGGGCTCTCAGAGCCCTTTCCTCGTGGGTCCCTTAGCACCAGCCGTGGCACGCGCCACCCCGCGGTGCAAGGTGACGCTAACTTGGAGAGGTGGCATCTCAGCCTTTTGACCGTAAGGGGTCTGCCTGCCTGGTGGCAAGATTGAACTTAACTTCTGCTGTCAGTCAGTCAGACCTCTGCCTGGATTCCTGTTTTTCTTGGTACCGAGTCAACTACCTTCTAACCGGTCGGGGCCCTGGGGACGGGTTGTGGGCGTCCGCTGCCCTGCTTGGAGCAGAATCACCGTGTCGGCGAACCTCCCAGAGGGTCGTCTCTGGGAGTCCCCAGAGCAGTGTCGGGGGGCGGGGGCGGCGTCCCGCCCGCAGCAGCCGTCGTGCCGTCAGTCTCGGGAGCTTTCCTCCTCCCGAGGGTTTCCATGTGCAGGCAGGCCGCCTCGGCGCAGCCGGGAGCGCCCGTGGCTTTGCACATTCGTCGTCGTTTTGCCCGTTTTCCAGATGCCTTTGGAAATTCATGCTGACTGTTTTTTCTTTCTTTTTTTTTTCTTCTTCTCGTTCATTCCATTTTGAGTACCGAACATTTTCCTGTCATTACTTGAACGGGCATGAATAAAATATTCCTTTGCAGGATGACGATCGTCAAGAAAAACAGAACACCCGGTCGGTTACATGTTTGGGGCCTGGTGACACGTCCGTTGGGTGCCGTGAGTGAATGTGGGAGTCGGAACCTCTCTTTCTGCCGGTCACGTAGTGAGTGTCGGGCACAGGGGTTTCTGGTGGTCGGCGACGTGAAGGAACCGGGAGAAAATAAGTAAATGTGAATGGAGACAGTTATGTCATGTAGGACTCAAAATAGAGTTGTCCCCTCAGAGCCATCGGCAGATCTATTACTGAACTTACGGGATAGTTACTGCCGTCAGCAACAACGTACGTTAAAATGGGGAATGAGTAAAAGTAATACAAAGACTGAGTATAACATATATTTAATCCATTTTAGTTCTTATGACATGTAAGGCCTTGTACTAGGTCCTCAGAGAAAGATGGAAAAAAAAATGCTGTGGTCAAAAAAAAAAACTTAGTTATTAATAGGAGGAAAACTTTTATAAGCGTTAAGTCGCTTTTTTAACGTTTGAGAGGTAATACACTCTGCAAGAGAGGGAAGGTAAAGAGAAACGAAACCAGACTTTTTTTCCATATATTATTCCTCACTTATTCTCATAACCTCAGTGAGACAGGTTCAGAGATTTAAATTGAAATTTTCTCACCTGGGGAGTAGGGATTCGAACTCGGCTCTGATGAGACAGTCCTCTGCCTCACTAAGCAGAGAGACTGGCAGCGTGAGCTCAGAAATGGAAATGTGCCACCTGCGGGGTGCGTGAGCCCATCGGGGAGGGGGTGTCCGCCTGCAGAGGTGGAGACGACCGCACGGAAGCCCCGCATGGGAGACGGTGGGGTGGGAGGCGGGTGGGTCAGCCACCTGGGCGTGGAGGGTACATGCTGGAACCAGCAGGAAGGTAGTAGGTAAGGTGTTGTTAGATCATGGTGAGTTCTGGTTCTAGGTCAATGTGTTGTAATGTTACAAGACAAGCTCTTATCATCTACCCAGGTGATAAAGCTATTAGAATATCATGTTAGAGGATCAGAAGCTGACCTCAGGGTCTGGGGTGGGGCACTGGAGCTGGGAGAGGCTGTAGAGAGAGGGTCGGGAGGCTGGCACAGTGGTCCCAGTGAGGGGGGCCCGAACTGGCATGGTGGGGAGCACGGGAGAGGGGACAGGTGTGCGGGCTGTGGCACGTGAGGCCTTGTTGGGGCCTAGGGCTGGCTGGCCCAGAGCTGGGAAAAGCAGAGCTGGGCTCTGATGCTGTCTCAGGTGAATTTCCCATCACTGCACGGTGCCCCGCCGATTTGACTGGGTGTAACTAACGGGCAGCTGCTTTTGAGGGTGGACGAAACGGTTACGTACCTTTACTTAAACACACGGTGCTTCGTGTCAGATTTCATTCTAAATGCTTCACACAGACTCACTTGTTTACTCGTTATGATGATGCTGTAAAGTAGACACTTATCGTTACTCCCGTTGTACAGATGAGAAGCTGGAGGCTGGCTCTAGGATCTGCACTCAACCGTTAAGCCTGCCCCCCACCTTGGCATTAATAGTCCACTTGAGAATGACATTTTAGTGCATTTCCCTGAATTCCCAATCTCTTCCCTTCCCAAAATAAAATTGGTGTGGTATCCCTCGGAAACATAATGCATGCGGTGGAAACATCCAGAATGAGATTTGCCGTGAGGGTTGGGCGTGACATTGGGCTGCAGTGAGAAGCGCTTGGTCCAGGCTCCTCCGTGTGTGCCTGGGCAGACAGATGCTGGGAGAGCAGGTGGCTTACAGGATAGGACCGGAAAGCAGGGCTTCTGGCAGCGAGTCCAGTGAGGGGTGTTCTGTTTTGTTGGGGGAAACCCTAGTAAAGAGTAGTTGAGTTTTAAGGCTTGGGTAGCCCACGTCCAGGGCTCCTTAAACTGAATCCCAGGACTTTGGTTGGGGAGGGGGGTGCTGGAGGCCAGTGTCGGAGCCCCAGGGGGGCTGTGTGGCCTGGGAGGGCCCCCCCTCCTCCTGCCCACACTGCCTCTGTGACTTCTTTATTCCACACGACTGCCTTCCTCCAGTCCTCTTGTGGAATTAAGATCCTTGGGAACTGTGGCCAAAATCGTTTGAGGATTTTTCAGGATCAGGGGTTACGCCTAGTGACGACGTGTTCAAATTCTGGCCGTGCCAACCAGAGCTCCCATGAGGGCCTCCCGCTTTATCTGCTTTTTTGTGATCTGGGACAAACCAGCAGTCCTCCATCAGAGAAAAACCGCTTTCTTTCTGAGAGGCCGTCTGTGGAGTAGGGGCCACGCGGACTAGGTTTTCTCTCTCTTTCCGGTGTCTTATCATCATCTCCGCTGCTGCTCTAGGCCTGCGCTGAGCAGATCCTTGAAATCGTCCTAAACAAGCTCTTCAGCTTTTGCTGGCGTTCAGAGCGACAGCTCTCTGCTCCGTGTGCTGCCTTTGCCGGTGCATCTGGGCCCAGCCTGTCCTTTGCCTCCTGCAGCTGTTTGTTGCTGGTACGGCTCAGCTGTTCGAGGCCACCCAGGCGCCCTGCCCCACTGTCCACTGCCTGCCGCGGGCCGTCCCCGAGGTTCAGGTATTGAACTCACGTGTCATCCCCAGGAATTGCATGCTGGGCCTGGGGCGAGGCAGGTTGTACCCGGCATCTCTGCGTTGGGCCCGCAGCTGTGTTATCTCCGCCGTGCCCCGGCGGCTGGCCCGGCTCATCTGCCGCCGTCGGTAATCTCAGTTTTAATTAATCTTTCAAAGAAAGAGATTAAGATGATTGCTTGCAAGCCGCGTTTTGCTGTACGTACCTTTCAGCTGCCTTCCAGAAGTGATTAAAAGAAGAATTTTTATGGGAGCTTTTATGCCCAGTTAAGATTATTTTTGGATCTTGTCTCAATGGTTTATTTCCATCCTGAGCCTATTTTTTAACCCACGAACTGAAAATGAGGAGCAGGGCTGGCTTTCGTGTTCCCGTGGGTGTACTTTTGCTTCTGGACATCCTGCCGTGACCTTTGCTCCTGTTTACCTGGCTGGCCCCGTCTCCCACAGAGCTGTTCCTGAGATAGCATCCAAGTCCTCAACACTGAAGTCCCAGCTTGTGTTGGTAGTTTGGGATGCTTCTAGTCCTGCCTCTCTTCAGTCCCAAGATTTCACAAATATACCATCTATTCCTGACCCTCCCAAAGTCCTGTGGCCACCATTCCCGGGAGCTACCTCTAACCCTGAATTTAATAGGTCATCGTATTGCAGAAGGCTGTCTACTGGTCGGTGGCCCCCTGGGCCGTTCTCCTTGAGGGCAGGTGCTGTGCGTCCCCAGGGACCAGGACTCTGCCTGGCACACCAGGAGGAATTCCGTGTGGGTTCTTTTAGTGTATGGAAAAGTTGACAGAGGATGGTAAGTATTGCTCAGAGTCAGGGCAAAAAGAAATGTTGGCTCGTAGATGTGTTTTGTTTGGCTCGCACGCTGTTTGAAAACTTTCTGAACTAACATATCAAAGAAAGGTGAATTATACGTAGAAAACCCAGATTTGCAGCTTCTCTTGCAAAGCGTTGAGACCTGAACGATGCTCTAAGTGAGGGGGCCGGGCTTCCCTTTGAGGGGCCCGCACTCCTTTTGCTCACCCAACCCCTAAAATAATTTTGTAAATCTATCTACCGCTTACACACTTTGAGTTGATGGCTAACTTTGTTTTGTCATAATTTGAGTTGCAAAGGATGTGTTTTCCAGCTTATTGTAAATGTTGCCATCATTAAATAAAATGGTTATGTCATTCTTCTAAGGATCTAAATATTTAAAAAATTCCTGTATTTAGTTATTATGATTGATTGCCATTATGCATTTGGACAAAACACGCGCGCGCGCGCGCGCACACACACACACACACACACACACACATATTACAAAGTTCGATAAATACATTAAAAAGAGAATGTACAATTTACTTGGAAATACATCTCCTGATGAAACTCATGGAGCCGTTTGCTGTTTAGCATTTGTTTCCTGTGTCCCTGGGTGAGTATTACTCATCGCTGGGATAAGCAGGCTCAGCGTTAGTTAGTCCGTTCCTGTTCTTGTGTGTTAACGCGTGGAGGCACAAAGAAACCGTGTGTAACTAACATGGGGGGGTAGGAGTTACGTTAGTGGCTCTGCATTTTCTCTGAAGCCTTTCCGAGGTATATGCCCCGTTGTTTGTCCTGCCTGGATCCATAGTCAGTGGGTCCATGGTTTCTTCCTCTTCAGCTGGTAGCTCTTGAGGGGAGAGGACATGGCCCCAGGCTGGTGTCTTGGAACCGCATGGGGGTGGCTGGGGTGACGTCCAGCCATACACGTGTCTCTTAGAGGCTCACGGGCAAGAGGGAGTCGGTGACCCCCGGTATATTCAGGAGGACAAAGGACAAGGGCCAGCGCTGGCTGGACTGTAGCTTCCTCGGCTGTGGTTGGTTCCGACGGGCCCCCCCCCCCCCCCGCGGCACCCAGCCCAGTCTGGCGAGGTCACCAACGTCACGTCCGCTACGGCCGGTCCTCGTTATCCACGGATTCTGTATTTGCGGATTCACCTGGTCACTAAAAGGTGTTTGTGACCCCTGAGCAATCATTTGTGGACAGGAGCAGAGCAGTGAAAAATGTCTCCCCACGAGCAAGTTCCCAGCTCAGGCTGAACAGGCAGGGTCCGCCTTCCCGTTGCAGTCTCACACTGTGAACGTGTCCGTCCAAGGTCTACCTCGGGCTCGCTTTTTGCGGTTTTTGTGTGTGTGCCTTTTTTTTTTTTGGTGATTGCACTGTCTGAAAGGCCTCCCCGCCTTGTGCTGGAGAGCGGCCGGTGGTTCCGTCGGTCAGTGTTCACTGAACTAGTGCTGGCCCCATCACGACGTGTTTTTAAATAGAAGCACGCCCAGAGCTGCGTTACACACTGACCGGCTGATGGGACGCTGGGCCCCGAGGCCGGCAGGCACCGAGCCCTGCGTCTCCCCTGGGAGCTGGGGCTCAGTGTTGCTGGATTCAGTGTTCCCGGCGACGTGACAGGATACAACCACCGTGAATGATGAGAATCGGCTGTGCAACAGTTGCGTGTGGGTGTTGCGACTTCAGACATTTAAGGAGAAATTTTTCAGATTTCGCTCAGAATATGCAAGTGGCGGCACATATTTCATTTCTCGAAGGTAGTCTTTTCAGGCGGCTCCCTGACAGGGGTGGCATTCGTCACCGCGTCGTCAGAGTTCATCCGAAGGAGTAACGGTCTGATGATGCGGCCTGCCTCTGCCGTTTGAACTTGACCGTGAGCGGACTTCTCGCCGCGTACTTACTTTCTGAGCGTGAGACAGGGCTGTGTAAGGAGGACAGCATCCGAGTGGCTCTTTTTTATTATCTGACTGAAGCTCCTGTCACCGGAAAATAAAAGACCTCGGGAGAGAAGTCTGGCGTTTGGAGACTCTGCCAGCCTTCTAATTTACATTCAGAACCATCATTTATTCTCTCGTGTCACGTGGCTTCAAAACTACAGTTCCCCTTAAACGGCACGGGTTTGAACCACACGGGTCCACTTAGACACAGATTTTTTTTTTTTTCGGATGAGTACTGTAAATGTATTTTCTCTTCTTTAGGATTTTCTTAACATTTTCTTTTCTCTAGCTTGCTTTATCATGAGGCTATAGCATGGACTATATATAACATATGAAATATGTGTTAACCCTCTGTTTATGTTAGTGGAGAGGCTTCCAGCCAACTGAAGTTAAGACTTGGGGGAGGCAGACGTTCTACATGGGTTTTCAGATGCACGGGGGTGGGGGGTGAGGTCAAGGGTCAGCTGTATTTTAAGAGCTGCTAGTCCCACCACCACTAACCCCCGCTCCCTAGTACGTAAAATGTAGCTGTCATGGTTCTGAGAAATTTATATTCCGAGGCACAGGAGGGTGTATTTTAAGACGTGACTCAGTCCTTCCAGAATCCCCCACTCGAGCGAGGGCTTTGCGCTCTTGGGACATGGAGCCCCCACCTCCGCCCCGAGCTTGGCGTGGGTGGGCGGGCGGGCGGGCGTTCAGGAAGTGCTCAGGCGTTCCTTCATCCTCTCCTTCTCCTGGGACCCGTCTCCCGACCGGGAATACCACGCTTCTCCTTGTCGCTCCCTTTATAGAGTGTTTTATAAGCACACATCAGATCCCAAGTCTGGTTTTCCCCTCAGTAAATTACCGAGCCAGTGGTGTTCTTTCCCTGTCCGTGTGTTGTTTATATTCATATTTCTTTAATCAGGAGACATTGCTAAGCCTCTGCTTGGGGCTGGGGCCTGTGTTGGGTGGTGGAGGGGACAGGGACAGCCAGCCCCTGATCCCCACGGAGGGAACTTACGTCTGCTGAGGGGAAAGGGCTCCGTGTCCCAGTGTGGCGAGGCCGGTAGGGGAGGATCCTGAGCCAAGCCTCAGGAGGCCATGCTCAGGCCGCTTCAGAGTTTGCTCCAGCATCCGGGAAGGCTCCACAGAGGAGGCGGGGCCGGGCCTGAGGCTTGAGGGTTGGGTAGGAGTTTACCAGCCGAGCAAGGGAGAGAGTGTTTCCTTTGGTCCTAAGACCCAAAGGGTGGAAGAAGAGCATGGGGTCTGTGTTGGGGTTCAGGCAAGAACAGGGGAGTGGTAAGAGAGGACCCTGGAATGGGAATGAGGGGCTGTGGTGTCAGGGACCGTTTATGCCACACTTAGTAGTTGGGAATTTATCCCGAAGGTGGGGGAGCTGATGCGGCAACGTGATCGGCGTTTTCGTGCATTTGAAAGACCACTTTGGAGCTATAGCTGGGAAGCTCAAGACCAGTGTCGGGGGACGGATTGAATTGCTCTTGGGTTCGTGGAGGGGGTTCGGGGAGAAGACGAGTGACAAACTGGCAGGGGCCACGGAGAGAGGGACGGATGGACGATACGCAGAGGTGGTCAAGTCCAGTTCTTCGGAATCGTTTTGGATTTGGGCGCATCAAAGAGAGAAGGGCCAGGAGTTTCATGCTTGGGCAGGTGGGCGAAGGTTGGCGCACCGCCCTGAGGGTGCACGCAGGAGCAGGGGTGCGGGGGCAGGGGAAGGAGCCCAGTCTGCACACAATGGCATGGGACCCTGAGGTCGCACTGGAGCTACCTGGTGCACAGGTGAGGAGAGTCATCACTGTGGCATAAATGCAGCTCCAGAACCATACCCCGGAAGCAAGGTTGGTTTGGTTTGTCCCGTTTGCTCGTTTTGGCCTGCAGTATCTACTCGCGTAATTGATGTTGGGCTGTCGCTTGGCAGATAAAGAGAACACGGAGCACAGTGTGTGACAGAACCTGGGAGGGGAGAAAAGTCTCTAACGACGTGGTCTGAAGACCGACGTGGGCACACGAAACCAGATGCAGCGAAAGGCCATGGGCTGTTTTTCAGAAGTGACGTGACAGGCGGTCACGTGCTGGCCGTCCTGTGTTCCCGTCTGCCCTGCGGAACTGCTCAGTGGCTGAGGACACCGGTTCTGGTCAGAGGGGTCCCTTCGCTGGCGAGTCCGTCCCTTGGGCGAGTCCCAGCTTTGTGCCTAAACAAACGTCTTTCTGGCACCATGGTAATAATAGAACCCGCTGTATGTGTGAGGATGGAATGAGATAATGGATGGTGTATCTTAGCCCAGTTCCTGGCATCGCGAGCACTCAAAAAAAATAAAAAAAACCCTGTATCCTGAAATAATTACATGAACAGATCTCATCTAATGACTCTACATTCACAGCCAAACATAAAACTGAGACTCGGGATTGTTTTTTTTTTTTTTAAGAGAGATTTTTCTCATGGAGGAAAGGCTGTGTATAGAATTCCTTCCCATTAGTGCATTTCAAAATATTTGATTTATAAAAATGCCACGTACTTTAAAAATCACAGTCTATTAGTCATACTAGTATAACTTGTAATAAGCTCAATTAAATAATGCTTGAACTTTGAACGTTCTTCATCCCCACCCGCATCTCAGCTGCTCCTCTGTCACAGCAGGGCTGACCTTGACGCCCTGATTTTACTGCTGAGGACACTGAGGTCACTCAGGTGACATCACTGGGGCCAACTGAAGCCTTTCCTGTTGCTTTTTAAAAGAAAAGGATCATAGAGGGAAAAAAAAATGAGCATCTAGTTCCTTGAGCTTTTGAAGAGCAAGCAATCGAGGAAGAAATCGCCAATCGAGCAGAGCCAGACCTTCCCTTCGTAACCCTGGAGAGTATACAGTTGCCTCTATTGAATCCTTCTTTTGGAAAAAATATGGCACCCCTCGGAATTAAATACGCTCTTAATTAGTTGAAAAGATAGAAACAAGTCTAGGGGAGCTGAGACAGCAAACTGTCTGTTATTGCTAATTACTTATTAGGGCTACCCTGAGAATGAGTTATACTTGGTATGATTAACTTCCGGGGAAAGTTAAATTGTAGAGAAGAAGGGATCTTAAAGATCAGCTTTTAACCACGATTAGTTCTGAAGCCCTAATTCCTTTTCTGTGTGTTTTCATGAATAAAGGACGGACTTCTGCTCCCTGTGCTGTCCCCACCACTGCACATTGAGGTGACACCATTCTGATCCAAAGCAAAAACACAGGTTTTGCCTGTGCCATCATATTGTGGGTAAATGCGTGGTTTCTCTTGGGCCGTTTGAAATACTGAAAACAGCCCCAGTGGTCCCACTGCTCTCTGTGGGGGCATCCGCAGCTGTCTCCAGGGGCAACCTCATGTCGCAGACATCCAGAGTGTGAGTCACGTGCCGATGCCAAGAAACGCAGGGACTGCGTAGGGTAATATCCTGCCCCCGGTGCAGTCAGGGTGCTGAGAACACCGTGGGGTCAGTCACTGGTGTTCGCTGTAGGAAACACGATGGCACAGCTGTGACACATAGCATTTTTGTGTCTGGTCGGAAGGCGGGCAGTGAACTGGCACGCCGGCACACCTCCAGTGTTTGCTCAGCGCATCTGGGAATGATGGACTCACCTGCCCGCAGTCCTCAGCAGCTATCGCAAAAAATCAGTCATAGACCGTCAGGTTGACATTAACACCTGTAATTGTCTTGCTCTATATGCACCACGTGCCAAAGCCCCAGTAACCCTCGCTCGCTGAGACCCCCATGCGTCTGGAATGTCAAGTGGTGACCAGCAGAGCGAGGCCAGAGTTTGAGCCATTATCTACGGAAAAGGAGTGACGTTTGCTGAGCAAACGTATGATGTCGACAGGATCGCGGTCCTGTGACTTGACCACGTAGCTTTAACAGTTGCATGTGTGTTTATCAGGAGCAGTGCTCACCAGGACCAACAAGGCTCCTCCTGCTTAGCACTACTCGGCCGGCCCTTTAACGTTGTTTATGAATCTCAAAGCATTTAAATTGCATTTCTCTATGCAGCTGCGTGGGGAAAGGGCAGGTGATCGTGTCGGACTGGTTTGCACCAGGGCTGGCATGCAGGGGATGCTCGGTGCTTGTCTGCTGAACGCATAACTGAACGTGTGCATAAAGACAGTGACCCTGGGATGGTGGGCTAACTAGTTGGGAAAAAAAGAGCATGTTGTTGTTTTTTTCATGGGAACCTATTGGCCCTGTGGCCAAGATGGTTCTTTCTCGCTGAGTGCTGCCCAAGCATCCCTGGACACTCGGTGTCCCTTGATGTCACCCGCTAAGCAGCAGTGTTGCCCACCCTGCTGTGACCAACTGAAAGCCCCACTAGCTTCTTGATACCCCCTCGGGGAGCAGCACCATCGCTAGTTAGGGACCACTGCTTCTCCCCAAACATCCAAATAAAGTCCAGACGTTAGAGAGTTAACTGTAAAAAAAAAAAAAAAAAAAAAAACAGTAAAATAAGAAGGAAATAGAAGTTAATATTTGCTGAAAGATCAATCATGATTTCTCACGCTACCTGGGTCCCCTCTGCTGCCTAAGAAGCCCTTGTCTCTGATTGTCGATGAAATGCTCTCCTGGGCTGGTCCAGGCCTTTCCTATTGTCCGTGCCTCTCTCTCCAGAGGCGATGGAGGGCGGCCAGAGTGACTTGTCACAACTTTGCTTCTGCTGACCTCACTTTCTCATGCCCTGTTTGAGACACCACAGGCACGATTCCGGGTGTGCCCATGATACACCGTCGACTCCCTTTGCTTGTGTGAAAGTGTTTAAACTGAACATGGGTGCCCGCTTGAGTCTTCTCCCTGAGGACTGTGCATCTCCAATGTGGACCAGGATCGGGTTCAGGTGTGTGTGGCACTGGGGAGATGGGCAAGCTTCGGTGACACGACCCTGGAAATGGAACCGCTGTCCTTTCTCCGCTCGGACGTCACATGCAGACCACGGCCCGAAGGTGTACCCATTCCCTGGTATCTGTCAGTGCTCATCCTTTCTAAGTAATATAGCTATTTTGCCTCTGTTCTTGCTTTTTTCCCATTACTCGTTTACTTTGTTTACTTGTTCTATCAATGTGTCCTCAGCATCTTCTCTGAACAGGCACCAAGCGAGGAGCTGGGAAGTCAAATGAGTAAGACACCCACGGTCCTTGTGTCTGTGTATTTGGTCCATACGCTCATGAGTAGGAGGGGGAATGGGATGCAGGCTATGAATGTGTGCACAAGCAAATAACATAGTTACACCTTGCGACGAGTGCTGTGACAGAGAATAAGGGGAAAGACGAAGGATGCTATTTTAGACAGAAAGTTTCTCATGCTGCCCAATATCTTTAAAAAAAAAAAAACAACAATAGCTTTACTGATATATAAATTCAGAGACTGTCCAACTCACATTTAACATGTGCCATCCAATGGTTTTTGGTACATAATATCGTTTCTTCTCTCTAAATTGTAGTTCTACATATCACAGGTTTGTCATTTTAACCATTTTTAAGAGTACAGTTCGGTGGCATTAAGCAGATCCACTGCAACCGTCATCAGTATCTACGTTCAGAACTTTTTTTCTGATCCCAGACAGAAACTCTGTGGCCGTTAGGCAATAACTTCCACGGCCTCCACTTTCTGTCTCTATGAATTCGCCTGTTCTAAGCATCTCCTATGAGTGGAATCACACCGTATTCGTTCTTCCGTGTCTGGCTTATTGGACTTGGCATCATAGCTTCAGGTTCACCCAGGTGTCCAAATTTTCTTCCTTTTCATGGCTGAATTATATTCCATCGTATGCACACGCCACACTTTGCTTATCGACGTCCCTTGAAATCTTGATGCTTTTTATTTGCTTAGGGAATCCCCATAATTCCCATCCGATTCACTTGCCTGCCATCTTGCTAGTAAATATGTCCTCACCGGTTGAATTTACTAGTGATTTTAACAAGATGATGGTAGCGATACGTCAGAAACGCCATTTCCTGGTGGGCGTGGGATGACTGTGTGTGACTTCGGGAGTGTGTATGTTTCTGCGTATCTCCTAAGTGAGGTCCTCCATGTCTGCAACCGGGGGTGGGACTGCAAGGACTCGGGGTGGATCACCTGCCACCCCTGCTCCAGAGGCATCGGAAGGAAAAGCCAGTTTCCTCGAAGCTTTGTATTGTTCTGATTCACTCTTACGGTCTGCTTAACACAGACTGGTATCTGTCTCCTCGTAATAAATGTATCCCGCAGGGCCGAAGATGCAGAGATGCAAAAAAAAAAAAAAAAAAAAAAAAAAAAAAAAAAAAAAAAAAAAAAAAAAATGCTTCTCTGGAAGGCTGTTCCCCAGGGAAAGAGAAAGGATAAATCCTTTGGTTGTTGGTTCCATCAATCAAAGAGGATCCATCCCATTTGATCAGGCAATGGGGGCAAACACAGAGTGTGTTTGACAACAAGTGTCGGTTCTCTGTCAGAGGGGTCCAGAGGCAAAGGGCAGCCTGGGGTCTGGCCTGTATAGTTTTTCCTCTGCCCTCTTTCATTATTTTTCAAACCCGTCTCTGCGGATGACTTAGTGCTGCCGCTTTTCGTGGGTTTGTTCGAATTGCCAAGGCTTCAGATCGTACTGGTGGGCTGCAGCGGCCACTGGGTCTGACACTCTGGAATGCTCATGATGAACCCGTGCCCTTGCCCTCCTCGCAGACCCCATCCGACCTTGCGGTATGTGCTCAGCCAGCCAGTGCGTTCGTTCGTTCGTGTCCTTAGCCTTGAGCCCCGCTCCTGGCTGCCCTGACACCACCACACTCAACTCTGACGCATGGAATCTTCCTTTGGGCCAGTCTGGGTGCGGAGTCATCATCTCTAGACGAGATGACCTCGGCTGCGTCTCCATGCCCTGTTTTCTTATCCCACGGGCATATCGAAGCCTCAGCAGTTTTGTTTTGTTTGGTTCTGTTTTAATTTTGGGGGCAGGAGCACGTGGAGAGAATGAATACCAAGAACCCGAGCTCAGAACTCTCTCACTTCAGTGAAACAGGAAATTCAGCTTTACCTCCCCACTGTTGGCTGCACGTCCACGACGTGACTTGGTGTTGACATTCCCGTCTCGTGCCGTGTCGTAGAAGTAGCCACCTACCTGGTCGCCGGGCAGCTCCGGGCAGCCAGAGCTGTCACAGACACTGCGCCGTGAGGGACGAGGTCACGTGGCTTCAGAGGCGCCCGGCCAGCCCTGGGGAGAGGCTGCCACACGCACCCGTCACTCGCCCCGTGCTCCTGCACTGCGGGTGTTTGAGTAGAAATATATGGCAGATGCATTTTATAAGTGGTATTCCACCTGGCTTTTTATGCCCACAGTTGGTAATCGTTATAAAGCCAGGAATCCAAATCCCGACTCTAAAACAAAGCTCGAACATCTGTAGCGGACTGTCGGTCCGTCTTGTTTGAGGTGTGAGTGTTTCCGACCGGGAGGGCATCTCAGGTGACATCTGGAGGGAGAAGCAGAGGAGGAGACGGAAGCCAGTGTTCTGATGATCCAGACAGGGTCCTGTCCCACCTGTCACAGCGAAGGGGGCTTTTCTTTCATCGCGGCCCCCACCTCCTGGCCCTTCCGGGGCCCCACCCGCGGGGTGAGCTTGTGGCCTTGGTGGCCCTGGATGGAAGCAGACAGTTGTCCTCTTGGCCCCCAGCTGGGTCCAGCATGTTCACGGCCTCTCTTCATAACCACGGAAGAAAGGAAGGTGGGACGGGGTGTCTATTAAAAATGAAACCAGTCGTAGGTCGTAGCAGATGCCTGGGTTGAGTGTAACAGAAACTGGGGGGTAGAGAGCGGGTGTTCGGCACTGAATTTCCCAGCCACCTTTTTCTTTGGTCTTTCCCTTCGATGAATCACTTGGCCCTCCGGGGTTCTTTCTGTCCCTGGAAAGAGTTCACGAACATCTTCCTGTCGTCCTTTTCTACTTGACTCACGACGGGCCTTGTCCTCTCCGGGTTGTGCCACCTGGGTGGGTGCTGGGGGCCTGCAGAGGTGGTGCTCAGCCCGGTTCCCTGAGTATAGCTTCTCAGACTTCTAGAAGCCCGGCCCCTTTCCCCGCTGGGAGGGGCCTCGCTCTCTAGGATCCAGGAGTCTCGCCTGCTTCTCTTGGCAGGTGGGGAGGTTTAATCAAGAGTCGGGGAGAAAGGGCCCATCTGCTCTGGCCGAGGTGAAAGCTGGCCTTACTGGGGTGCAGGGAAACCCAGAGGAATCCAAGGAAGCGCACAGTGGTCCCCAGGGATGCTAAGGGCAGGCCCGCAGGGGACAGATGGCAGGTCCCCTGGTCCTCGGAGGCTCTGAGTGAACTCCTAGCCCACCGGTGAGGGGCTGTTCTGAGGCGTCTCAGGAGGCCTTCTGGGGGAGTGCCGAGAGCCCTACAGTGTCCTCTGTGTGCTGTATATCATCCCCACAAACTGCCAGCCGGCTTGGGAAATTGTAAATTTGGGGATTGCGCCGTGGGAAGGAAACTTGTTGTGCTGGATTCCAAGGGACAGAGTGCAGGATCGCTACTTAAAAACAAAACAAAGCAAACAAAACAAAACAAAACAAAACAAAACCCTTCGTTAAGAGCACTTAGGACGTGCTCAAGGGAGCTAACCTGCCCTCTCTAAGCCTCAAGCTCCACACCTGCCAAGTGGGCTGATAGTACCTACTTCACCTACTGCCCAGGGTTACTGGGATGATCAAAATAAATGTGAAATCACTAGTTTGAAAGCTGTCTTAACATGTCATGTGGTATAAGTGTTGTATGTGATGTGACGATGGTGATGATGATGATGGTGTTGGTGATGGTGGTGGTGGTGGTGGTGATGATGGTGGTGTTGGCGGCGGTGGTGGCAGTGGTGATGGTGGTGATGGTGGTGATGATGGTGTTAGTGTTGGTGGATGGTGCTGTTGGTGGTGGTGATTGTGATGGTGATGATGATGGTGTTGGTGATGGTGGTGTTGGCGGTGGTGATAGTGATGGTGATGGTGGTGATGGTGGTGTTAGTGTTGGCGGATGGTGGTGTTGGCGGTGGTGATAGGATGGTGGTCTTGGTGGCGGTGGTGGCAGTGGTGATAGTGGTGATGATGATGATGATGGTGTTAGTGTTGGCGGATGGTGGTGTTGGCGGTGGTGATAGTGATGGTGATGGTGATGATGGTGGTGTTGGCAGTGGTGATGATGGTGTTAGTGTTGGTGGATGGTGGTGTTGGCGGTGGTGATAGTGACGGTGATGGTGATGATGGTGGTGTTGGCAGTGGTGATGATGGTGTTAGTGTTGGTGGATGGTGGTGTTGGCAGTGGTGATAGTGACGGTGATGATGGTGGTGTTGCTGATGGTGGTGAAGGTGATGGTGATGATGCTCATGGTGATGGTGGGGTAATGACAGTCATGGTGATCATGGTGGTGGTGGTGATGGTGGTGAGTTTCACTGCAGAGGACATGGAACTGTATGTCTGAAGGAGAAATAGCTACTCAATGGCTGGTGTTTATGACTCTTGAATCCCTGGATATGGGATAGTTCTGATTTCAAATATAATGTTCCATTGTCAGACCATATATTTCAGAGCAAAATTATGCCATTGTTTGTTTGGAAAAAAAAATATGTTATTTTTACAGAGTTTGCAGATGAGAAACCTGAGCCTGCCAGAATGAAATCAGGCTCTCTGAATGCCTTTCCTGGTTCTGAAATCCACATGCTTTATACCAGTGGCCTTCAAACTTCAGCCTGCCCCAGAATCACCTGGAGAGCTGACTGAAACACACATTGTAGACTTTTGCCCTGGATTTCCTTGGGGCCTGAGAATCAGCATTTCTGACAAGTTCCCAGGTGATGTCAACGCTGCTGGTCCGAGGCCCACACTTTGAGAAGCCTTGCTCTGTACCCCCCGGGCCCCCCTTTCTCAGTGTTGGTTCACGAGAAAGTTTTCACTGACCTGCAGGAAATGAGGAAAATCATGCACTTGGGGTTTTCAGAATCCCAAATGTATTAAATAGAAAGGATTATCCTTTTTCCCTTGAAAATTTGCCTTTCCTATTTTGCGATGATAAATGTCTTTTCCTTCATGACACGACGGCGACGATATCAGCAGTTTGGATGTCTCGACCTTGCTCGAAAATGAAGAGCTGGCAGCCCTAACCCAGGTCCTGATTTCTGGGGATGTCCTCAGCTCTCCAGAACTGAGGAGCCTGACAGCCGTTGCCTCGTCAATGTGCGGTTGTGGTCCTTAATTTTTAAATTTTCTCTTTTTAAATGAGTAGTGGCGGGGGGAATGGGAGTGCCGAAAGAAGAGACATGTGTTTATTCGTTTGGCTGGGTCTTGGCCGTTTTATTTTCTGATTATTGTGGTGTACTTATTTTCTGTTTGTTTTGCAAAAGGTTGTCTGTCGCAGCAAACTCACCATACGAAGCAGACAACGGTCTGTTTGGAGGACTGGACATTGGTTATCCCATGTTTTATCTTTGAAATCATCTTTTCCTCTGGGGATACTGGCCAGCCAAGAGGACCCTGGCTAGAGTTTCGGATCTGGCGTTTCATCTCTTGTGCCTCATTATCTCATCTGGAGGGAGGTGTTAAACTTTGTACAGATACCTTGTATTTTTTGAACCTTGTACAGCTTTCTCAAGCCTGGCTATCCACACACATCTCACACTCGTGCCCACTTGTAGGCCTCTTTCTGGAAGTGTTCGGATACGCTTTCACCATTGTTTCGAGCTATTTTAGGCAAAGTGTTAAAGACAATTTTACAGCTATTCCCCGTTTCACTGAATTTGGATAGTTTCCTTGAAAAATCCTCTTTGTTAGTCTCAGTGTCCCAGCTTTTTGCCTCGTGCTGTTGGGTGATTGATGACCTTAATTCTCCATTTGGCTCTGCCTGTGTGATGTGGTCTCAGGTGAGGTTTTTCAGATCTTGCTTGATGGCCAAGTTCATTTCAAATTCAGGGGGTAAATGATGGAGAGGCTGTTTCTCTTCTGTGCTCCAAAGGTTCCATGTAACATTCATTTTGAATTTCTACTGGAAGAGGAAATCTAGGTAACCCTCTTAGATTTTGTAAATCTGTTCTTGTTTTCTTGTTCGATTGTGTAACCTTCGCATGCTTACAGATTTCCTCCTCTGTTTTCCTATGTCCTTTTATTACAGACAGGATCACCTTTCTTAGCTTATTAACTTCCCCAAGCCTTTCAAATCTATTCAGATCCCTTGAAATGTGCATGATCTTTCTTTTCAAGAATACAGTTACTTACTAAGTCACCTAGCCATTCCTTTTCTGTATTCTGGAATGTACATTGGTGATATAATTTATTCTGTAAGTACGTATGTATATATTTATTTTTTTATTTTGTATTAGTTTCAGGTATACAGTGCAATGGTTAGACACATAATTTATGAAGCGATCCACCCAATTACTCTAGTACCCATCTGGCACTACGCACAACTAAGTATTTATATGTTTTAAAAAATTATTTCTTCCAAATGTTATTTATCCCTGTCATCACTTCTACATATTTTGCTTCATTATTCTAAACTCAGTGCTAAGAAATCACCTCTTTGTTCGAAACAAATTGAAATCATGGTTATTTTGATCTCTTTTGAAAAGACAGGCATTTGACTTTGGGGCAAAGTATTTATAAATATATGATTGTGGCTAAGGCTTGTGCAGTATAGCAGAATAAAAGAAAATATTTGCAATTCATTTAAAAATATTATCTAAAAATATCTTCTTTGTGGTTTTTGTGTGTGTCTATATAGTCTTTTCCGTAGGAAACAGGATAGTCTTTAAAAAAAATCAGTGTTAAACATCTTAATATAAATATATCAATGGAGAGGTTTCTGCAAATGTCATTTAAAATGGAAACGTTTAGTTTGGATTTAACTTTTTATGGAATCGTGTATGTAATTCCATTTACATTTGCTGAGATTTCGTGTTATTAATAGAATAGACCAATCAGCGTTTTGCCGGTGTGTGTAAGACTTTTTTTTTTGTTTTTCCTGTCTTGATTGCTGGTTGCACATAAAATTCAGAGAAGGAAAAAGAGGATAGCGCAGAGCGGAAGGGAGGTGGCAGCATGACTCAGGACTCCCGAAGGCCTGTTTCCACTTGGGTGACAGCCCTCTGGCTGGAAGCCTTTGCTTCTGAGCTGGCCGGCGGGGCATTAGTCCCAGCCCCCACCCCAGAGCGGTGCGGAGTGAGCCCCCAGATTGTTGTGGGGCGCAACACCGCAGTGAAGGGGCTTCGCCCGCGGAGCGCAGTTGTAAGGCAGTGCGCGTGCGCGCGCGCATCCGAGGTGCTGCGCACTTTGGGCTTGGCGTGATGTTGCTGGGGCCCCAGGGTCAGGCCGCTTGGCTCTGAGTCCCAGCTTAGTGCTGTGCCTTTGGACAGGTTGCTTAAGCTCTTGAAGCGTCCGTTTCTTAGTCTGTGAGATGGGGGGATGGTAACAGCACTCACTCTCATAAGACCATCCTTGGAAAGAACTTAGCACAGTGCATGGCGGAGAGTAAGGTTTTAAAAAATAGTGGCTATTATTATTATTGCTCAGACACAAGGTGATGTGCCATAACCTGAGTTTTCTAACATATTGTGTGTGTGTGTGTGTGTGTGTGTGTGTGAGAGAGAGAGAGAGAGAGAGAGAGAGAGAGAGAGAGAGAGAGAGATTGAGACTGAAGATAACAAACCACTGTATGGACTGTGTGGGATGTTTGAACAGTTTCAATGTCGTGTCCTTGAAGACAGCCAGGAATTTGGGGGTGCCCCTGTGCCAGAGAAAACAGGTTCCAGAGAAAAGAAAACAAAAGCGAGACCCCTTGCACAGAAGGACATGGCAACAAGTTGTTTAAGGTGGCTTCAGCCAGGGGGGTTGCTGAGTGGCTCCACAGCAGGTGGCCTTGGGGCCCAGGTGGGGTGAGGGAGCAGGGGGTGGAGGGCCAGGGGAGGTGGGCAGGGATGCTGGCCTGGGAACTGAGCTGCAAGCTCCCTGGTTCCTGCAGAAAGGAGGCCTGGGCAGGCCCTCAGCTGGGTACTCCTGGTGTGTGTGTGTGTGTGGCGGGGGCGGGGTGGAGGTTTTCGATGTAGTGGCCCCCCTCTAACATTGGAATTAAATGGACACTGGGCTTACTTGCTTTCAAAGAAAACCTCTTTCTGCCAGCTGGGCCCTCCATGCTCACTGACAAGCAGCACGCTGAGCAAGAAGGAATGAGCCTCCCCAGGACGTCAGAGCAGAATGAGCCGCGTGCTCACCAGAGTAGCGTTGGGACCAGTCCTTGCCTGCAGGGAGCTGCCAGTCTATCTGGCGTGTCAGAAGAGGCGGACGACGTGTCATAGAGCCACAGGGAGGGTGGCAGACTGGGGATGCAGACGGACCCGCCTTCTTGCTAGAGATGCACTTGCTTCATGACTGACTCATCCTAATGATTTATGTTCTCACTGGTGCAATGGCACATACCTATGTAACTTTACCCCTGAGTTTTTTTTTTTCTTCCAGCATTATACTTAGAGTGATTTACCAGGAATTATGTAGTTGTTTGCCCATTTAATTTTAATAGCATCTGAATGTCTCATGGACTGGATGTTCCTTAATTCATTTATTCACTCTCCTGTGGTTCAGCATTTGGCATATTTCCATTTTTTACTATTATAAATGACACATGCAAGGAACATCCTTGTGCATAAATCTCTCCTTACAGTCCCGATTAGTTTATTTAGCCCCCTAGTTTTGATATATATTTTTTTCAGCTTTATTGACAGAGTTGTAAGATGAAGTGTACCCATATATATCGTAGTGATCTGATATATGTAAACACTGGGGGTGGATTCCTCCCATCTAGGGAATTAACACACCTATCACCTCACATCTTTTTTGGGGGGTGGGTGAGAACATATAAGTTTTACTCTCTTAGCAAATTTCAGCTATAAAATACAGTGCTGTCAACTGGAGTCGCTATGTCACACATCAGGTCCTCAGACCTCACTCATCTCATGACTGACAGCTGGTACCCGGTGACCATCCTCTCCCCACCCCCCACCCCCCACCCCTCCAGGCCCTGACATCCGCCATTCTGCTCTCTGTTTCTGAGTTTACCTCCTTTTTGATTCTACACACAAGTAACAATACCATCAAGGATTTGCCTACTTCTGTGGGCTTATTTCACTTAGTATAGTGCCCTGATGGTCCCTCTGTGTTGTCACAAATGGCAGGATTTCCTTCTTCGTAATGGCTGAATCATGTTGCATTATTGTGTGTATTTATATGTATATGTACCACATCCCATGTGGTCTGACACTTAAGGTCGCTTCCATGTCTTAGCCTTTGTGAATATTGTGAATAGTGCTGCGGTGAACATGCGTCTTATGGTAGAGGCAGAGAACGGGAATTAAGTTAAATGAAACACATTTGTTTTAAGGGTTTGCCTGGTGCCATAGTGGCTCTCAGAAACATTTTTTTTTTTTTTTACTAATTTATACTCCTGCTAGTGATATAGGAGCATGTCCCTCTCATCACATCCTTGCCAGTGATTGTCATTATTTTGTTTTGTTTTGTTTGCTAACTCGAAAGTCCAAAATGAAATCTTAAAAAAAAAAACTAATCAAGATATAAAGAGACACTTGATGCTCAGTTGAGCAAAAGCCCCAATTACTGCATTTGTCCAAGAATTTCGGGTCCCCACCTGGGTGGGAGGTGGATAATGGCAGTCTACCCCTGCTGAGATGTCCCCAGCTTTCCTTCGGTTGAGGCTGGGGTGTGGTGAAGACACTGCTCATAGGAAACTTTAGAATAGCTATCTGTTTTTTGCTTGACTTTCGTGAGTGAATGAACTTCTCTGTTTTGGACCCAAAATTTAGACAGGTCCCTCAGAGGTCATCCATCCCCAATGAATGGCAATCCCTCCCACTTTTTAAAGCCCAGGAAGTAGGAAAATTCATAAGCATGAATGATTTTCCCATATATTTCCTTCAAAACTTGGCAGACATGATCTCGTCAATGTCCACCTCTTCCCCCAACCCCTCTTTAAAAATAATAAAAATAATAATAAGTAAAAGGCAAAATTGAGGAAGCTAAGCCCAGTGAGGTGAGGTTGCTAGGCTGAGGCTGTACATGTTCCAAGAGAGAAGGGGGTTCTCCCCACACCCACGGACTTGGGGCGGGAACATTTTCCAGGTTGCTGTGAAAAATGGGAAAAATCCACCAGATAACGAGAGCCAAGTTCTGTTTCCTGACGTTCGCGCAGCTTTTATTAACAACGTGCGGGGCGCGCATTAGGAATGAATCAGACCGTTGGTTTTCCGAAGGCCCGGAGTCTGTGTGCAAACAGCTGGCTCCCCACGGGGCGCCTCAGCGGGCTCTGAGTGAGGCCAGAGGGTGAGTCAGCCTCGACCAAAAGAACACACACATACATACAAACACACACACACACACACACACACACACACACACACACACGCCCCAAAAAAGCAAAAGGCGTTCTTGTTATTTATTTCTAGGTTGCAGAAAATCTTAGTGTTGAAAAAAATTGTCTTTTCAGCTTCTTAGGATTTCATTTTGTGTACTGGGTTTTTTTGAAAGGAAGTTTCCCTGTGGAGAACTGTCCCCGAAGCCGTACCGTCTCGAGCGTGACTCTGTGGATCCTTCTTTCATAGCGACTTGGTTCAGGAACAACAACCGAGTTTAAAACATTTTAATAAGCAATGAAGAATTGGATATAATACTTCCCCCCACCCCATCGCATCTGTGCAACTTTCAGAACTGTGGCCCTTTTGCGACGGGCGTAGAGGAAGCATGCAATAACAGCCTCTGTTAACACTTTACACCGGTGGCCTAGTCCAAACGGACAAACATTGCATAATTCTTCTTCTTATTTTACAAATTGTAATATTTGTTTTCATGGCTCCAAACAAAGCTTTATTGGCAGTGGATTTTCGGGATCAGTGGGATTTTTGTGGTGACTGAGGCTAACTTATTTCATTTACTCCACGTTTGGGACTTTTTGGTGGGAATTTTAGGCAAATATATTCCTTTCTTGAGCTGTCTAGAAAAAATACAGCATCACAGACTGCTTGGTGTTTGTGGTCGCTTCCGACAGCCTCTCTCTCTTGCAAAGGGCTGCTGTGGAATCTAGAAAGACAGGATTTTAGAGGATGACCCAATACCAGCAGGATGTGACAGCCAATGCCGAGTCACTGACCTGCCTGAGAGAGACTCTGCTTTCTCCCCATAAAAGAAAGTGTCAGGTGTATTGTCTTCCGTTCCACGAGGGCTGTCATCCTCCTTCTGGGCTCCCATGCGTATCTGGGACAGCTGAGGAGTCCTGTGGCTCTGGCCTTTGGATCAGGAGGAGGCTGGCAGGTGCAGACAGATGCCTTAAACGCCCCTACCGTGTCCGCCCTGTGAATCTGCCGCTCGCCTTCATCTAAAAAAATAAACAGACCGCTTCCCCTCATGCCTGGAGAAGACCCTCGTACCGGTTTAAACTGCCCACTTGGGGCCCTGCGGACTTTGTTATAGAATCTCCAGCCTTGAACTTGAGCCCGGCTGCCCGCCTTTCTGGGCAAGGAACTCTAAGACCTGGCAGGTGTAGGCTCAGGTGTTTGCCCTGGTTTCCTTCCCACTTCCACATCCAAGCACAGGAAGAACTTTCTCTCAAGTTCAAATCAGCCTGGGCTTTGCCCGAGCTTAGCAGAGGAGTAAAATCCTATTAATAAACCACCGGGCTTATAGTACGGATTCTGAAGGTCAAAGCTGCGTGGGCAGAGCAGTGTCCGCTGTGCTTTTCATCTGGATCACAGGGAGCTTAACCCCCCGCGTCCCTGGCCAGCAGCATAACCGAGGGTGAACAGTACGGCCAAGACGTCACCTCCACTTTCGCCTCGGGTTGATTCGTGCTTTATTTCACTGTCCATTGTGCCTGCTGGGCCACTCTGCTTGGGTTCTTGGTCATGCCCTGGTGGCTTTATTATATTTCCGTGAGGCTGGGCGTTCAGGAATGATTTTCACTGATAATTGGTAGTTACACCACAGGAAAATTCTCTCTTCGGTTCACCCACTAACAGATACCGGGGGACAAATAATGATGTCGCTGATGAATCTTTAGTCAGGATACTTTTTTAGTTGTGTACGACGGGAGGAGAGGATGGTCTTTCCTTGCCTTGCTTATTCTTGATTTTAGGATGTTTTGGTAATGGGATGATTACACAGTGATCGAAAAAGAGCTCACCAGCTCTGCCTGGAGGGGCTGCATGTCCACAGTGATTATCACGTCATAGCGGGTATTAGGAGGGGACACAGTTCCCTGGATGTGAATAACTGTTGTGTTCAAGCTCCGGCATGCCATTGGAACACCCGACAAACATGGAAGAGAAGCCGGAAGCTCCCCATCAAAAAAAAAAAAAAAACATTACAGATAAATAGAAATACAAAATAATGTCCTGGCTTAGAGTTTACCAGTCATAGCTCTCTTTAGGAAATATGTGGATAGGGACTTTGGTAAAACTGTGAGCACTATAACCTGTTTCTTCCAGGGGGTTTGCTCACCTACCTGGAGCCTGAGCTTATATGTAGAAATCAAAGATGACTGAGGTGCAACAGTGGAAGAAAATGGGATATTTCATCTTGTTCCCTGTATTTCTAGACACTTGAGAGTTTTCTCCTTGTGATGTCCATGGCCCTCATTTAGTATTTCAAGGGTGACCACTTACCTGTGTCAACTAGAGTCCCCTTGCATCAGGTGCAGCACCTCTGTTTGTCCGGAAGTGTCCGTGGTAGAAATTTCATCGTCTTCTATCCAATCAGAATGAAGTCTGTTCGACATGACAGCTGGGACGTCTCAGATTTGGATATGAGAAATATTCCCTTCAGGTTTGTTTGGATTGCGGCAAATGTTTTATCCTGGCTGATTTGGTTATTTTAGGCTTCGGTTTCTGGGGAACCGAAATCAAGAGAAAGATCCCCATGCAGTGAGCCTGTGCCATCTCTTTCCCGAGGGGTCTGACATGAGCTGGGGCTGTTCTTCTCAGGGTGCCCTTTACAGTCCCAAAGGCCTGGGGTAGAAGATAGTATTTTTGTCTATGCCAACAGAGAAAAACGCTCTTACTTCTCGAATGCTGTCTTACCTTGAATAACCAGTCCTGAAAGACTTCTCTTCCAAACACTAAAAAGAGAGTCTGTTGGCTACAATTTTTCAAATCGTAGTTAGCTGTGTGGGATCTGGAATCAGAAACACCCTTGAACACCTTGACTCGTGACTTCTGATGAACCGTTCTGCCTTTCTGCCTCTCACCTGTGAAGTGGGCAGGAGCTGGGGTACGGCGCTATGTGTGTGAGGGGCCCGGCGCCGAGCTCGGAGGAGGGGGTGCCCAGTAGATGCCGCTGTTATAGTGATTAGGGTGTAAGGGTGTGTGTGGGGGGGAGTGGACAGAGCCACATCCGCTCAGAACTGTGAGGCGGGCCGTGGTCCTGGCTCGTGCGTTCCAGGCTGTTCTTCCCATGAGTTGTGAGACCTCATTACTGGCCCAGAATTAACTGGTGGCCCTAGGGATAATAGCATTTAACAGATGATGGCTTGAAGACTTTCAAAACTTAAGAGCCTAAATGATCAACTCTCCATCCATAATGGAAAAGTTTAAAAATTCCTCGTGATGTTCTTAAACTTATCGTCAGGGTTCTCCAAAAATATAGAACCAATAGGAGATAGATGGGTAAATAGATAGGTAGATAGATGAGTAGATAGATGGGTAGGTAGATATGTAGGTAGGTAGGTAGGTAGGTAGATAGATAGGTAGATAGATAGATAGATAGATAGATAGATAGATAGATAGATAGATAGATAGATAGGAAGGAAGGAAGGAAAGGAAGGAAGGAAGGAAGGAAGGAAGGAAGGAAGGAAGGAAGGAAGGAAGGAAGAAAAAAGTAAGAAAGGAAAGGAAGGAAGGAAGGAAGGAAGAGAAAGAAAAGAAAAGAAAGAAGGGAAGGAAGGGGAAGGAAGGAAGGACGAAGAAGGAAGGAAGGAAGAAAGAAAGGAAAGAAAGAAAGGAAAGAAGAAAGGAAGAAAGAAAAAAGAAAGAAATAAAAAGAAAGAAAGAAAGAAACAAAGAAAGAAAGAAAAAGAGGATGGATGAATGGATGGATGGATGGATGGATGGATGGGAAGGAATTTATTGTAAGGAATTGGCTCACGCAGTTCTGGAGGCCAAGAGGTCCCCCGACGTGTAGACGGCCAGCTGGAGCCCAGGGCAGCCAGTGCTGTGGTCCAGCCGGCGGGCAGGACAAGGGCCAGTGTCCCAGCACCGCGGTCAGGCAGGGAGAGTGAATTCTCTTACATAGCCTTTGTCCTCTTGAGGCGGAAACCACTCTGGCTGCATACACGGTGCGTCTTTCTTCAGTGTGGCGGGGGTTGCCCCCACCAGAATCCAGATTCTCACATGCCCGCAGAGGGTCATCCTCATCACAGGCCTTGGGAGGACAGGAGTCAGGCCTGCTGTGTGACTCGTGCCCGCACCAGGCTTCTGGGCTCCGTACCAGGCTCATCACGGAGCGATTCCAGGTCCGAAGTCACCAGCCCATCGCCCTGAGCGCTGGGCCTCATCCTCCTCACCTTTAATCACTGGTCGTGCGTCTGTCTGGGAAAGGAATCCCCATTCTGAGCAGCCCCGGGCATCTTTTGCCCATCTCTGGCTCTTTCCTTCACGTGAGATAAGTGACCTTGTTCATCCTCTGCCCTGACGGAGTCACGGATATGGCTGTTGTCCCGTCTGAATGGGACAGTACCTTTCTTAGATGCCATATTTCGCCTCTAAGAAAAGCCCGTTGCTAAGCACGGGTTATTCTGTCAGTGACGGTCCCTGGGCGCGTCTTCTGCGTGCGCCCACCTTCCTGTTTGCTGGGACACCTTTTCCACTCATTCCCCTGGCCTGGGAGTTAAACGCTGCAGTGAGGTTTGCCTGCTCCCACGGACCTCCTACCCGTGGGGCTACCTTCGTGCACATCGTGCTCGGGACGGCTAACCTCCACACTGGAAATCCTCACCCCGGCTCCCGAAGCGCGAGGCATCGTGGGGGAGGTGACGGGCGTGTCCCCCGTGACCCCCACCTCGGTCCTCCCTGCCTTGCCCGTTCCTGCCACCACACAGTCAACAGTTTTGACTTCAGTTAAAAAGCAGATAAGGAAATTTGCCTTTGGACGCTGAGTGCCAGCCACACCCTTGAACAGCACGGTGTTGCTTTCATCTTCGAGAAAGACGGAATACCTCTGTCGGCTCTCGGTTTTTTGTGGAATTTTCCCGAGACCTTAGCCTCCTGGTGCAGGGGCCCTGCCCACCCTGCCCTCCCAGTTATCAAGACGGAGCCCAGCTCTCCTTGTGCGTGCGAGAGACCGTCACCTGCGTGGGACAGACGTCAGCCGTGAGCTATCATCCCAAGTCCCAGCGCCTGGCCATCTGAGGACAATTACTCTGTGTACCACCAGCTGACATTATTTTTCCTTTCTGCCGCTCCTTTTTGCAGTTATTATGACAGGTGCTTTCTGTGGGTAAAAAGACTTCGTGTGTCTCAGAGACCGGAATGGTTGTTTGTTGTGGTTTAATGTTTATTGAAAGCGCTTGTCTGGGGTACGGGGGGAGGGGGGCGTTGATTGACGGGAGGCCAGGCAGCGGGAGCCACACATTTTCAGAGTTATTCTGTGACTGTCCGTCCCTTTAGACTTGCATAGGTTCTATCACTGTTTAGTTGCTGCAGAGATTAAACTGACCAGACCGAAACGTTGTGTATTTTGTCATTTGCCTGCATTTGAGGGCTCGGTAGTGGTGACAGCTGTGACGACTGTGGATTTTCGCTCTTGCCGGTCACCCCCTTTCCGTCAGCATCGTCGGGTGAACATCTGTTGCATGAACAGGCTGCACACCTGCACTCCTGAGCAGTTTGCCCTTGAACCTGAAGGTCCCAGAGTCCAGACAGGGCTGGGGACGAATGTGGTTTCTTTAGCTATGTCTTTGATACCGGACAGGCTGAGGAGGTTTCTGTTTTTCTCAACAAAATGGGAAAGAATTTGGTGGCCTGACTTGTTAGCAGAAACTTTTTAGCAGAAACTTTTTTTTGTTTGTTTTTTAGCAGAAACTTCTTTTTAGCAGAAACTTCTCTTTACATGTGGGGGAAGCCAGAGTTGGGGCTCCCCCGGTGGGGGCTTCATTCCTCCCAACACCTCTAAAAGTCAGACAGCATATACATTAGTAGTTCCAATATAATATCGTAATTGTCTTCACGGAGACTTGGACCATGTGTTGTGCTCATATAGCATGAAAGAGCAGATTCGTTGCTGTTTTTTTTTGTTGTTTTTTTTTGGTATGCTGCCATTCTTGTTATATTTGAGTCCTTTTGGATACATATGTTATTTGTTTAATTTGCCGTGACAAAAGCCAAACTCTTGTTTTTTCCCCTCTCAGTCTAAACTTTTTTTTTAATATATATAGTCTACTCAAAGATGGGAACTAATAACCCCCAAGAAGCTCTTGATTGTAGTGTCAGTAAAATCTCCAGAACATAGAACGGATTTTAATAGCACAGAACGAAATTTTCTTGCACAAACACAGGTGAAAACAATGGAAATCGGCAATTTATTTTTAAAGTTATAAAATAATTGTTTTGATGGCATTAAAATGCAGCAGTGATGATGCTTCCGGTCTTCTTAATGAATTATAATGGACCAAAACGCAATAAAATTTAAATCATAGGCTCAAAGAGTTTTGAAAGTACTTTTTACTAGCAATGTGCTTTTCTTAAAACTTTGATTTCTCTTAAACATGATGCAAAAATGAAACGTCAGTCTCCTAATGTCTTATTTCAGATAGATCTGCGAGCCCTTCCTCTGACAAGCACTGTTTTTAGTTTCACTGCAAACCTCGAGCATCTACCTTTAGTCAGAGAGAGTTTTCCTGCGTCTGAATCTCACGATATGGCGCTTTTAGATCCTGAGAGGCTGTTCGTGGAGTGTTTTTCATTTGTTTTGTTTTCTCTCAAGGCAAAGATCAAAAAGGGACTTTCAACCACTGTTGAGTATTTTGGGGAAAGTGGAAACCTGCTTCTTCCTGTGTTGTGAGACGCACGTGAGAAGTGAATACTTCTGGAAATGTCCAGAGTTCTGCCAGGAGAGGAGGAAGTGATGGCTGAGTTCAGGCAGAACTCTGGAGAGGGCAGCTCATTTCTTTGCCTTCTTCCCATCTTATCTTTTTTTATTTTCTTTACCTTTTCTACTTCTCCTTCCTCACTATGTCTTTCTACTCTTCCCCTTAGGTTCTGAGACAGTTTCTTTTGCTCCCTTTTCCATATCAGCTCACAGCAGTTGAAGGAAACAGTGACAGCCCTCTTAGATCTGTTTTGTTAAGGGCTCTGGAAGACAGATCCAAAGAAATTAACCCGCAATAGTGAACTTTTTTCTTGAGTGGGAAGGATATTTATGAGCAGGACGTGTTCTCAGGGGTTGTCTGGTTAGGACATTGATTCAGGATTTACAGGACAGAGATGACAGTAGCCCATGGTGCATCAGACACTTTGGTCAAATATACAGGTGGAAAACTGACGTCGCTTGCAATTTGAGGACACTGCAGTGGCAGGAGAGAGGACAGACAAGCATATAATATAAATTAGTAGTTCCAATATAATACTGTAATTGTCTTCACGGAGACTCGAACCACATGTTGTGCTCATATAGTGACGCATGAAAATGACCGTGGAAACCCCCATTTCCCTGGTCTCTGAGACTCTGGGGAGGAGACTACACCAATAAGATCAAAGTGAGCATTCTAAAAGAAAACCGCCTCGGAATCTGTTTAAATACTGCATGGCTCGAGTTTGTTTAGACTGAGCTTTGGTTCTGCCATTTTTGTTTTGGCTTCCTTGGCAGGGAGGTTGGGCATTAGGCTCTTATTCCTTGGCTGGCTTCCATGTTAGCATTGCTGTCGCTGACTGTGACTTATCTAGCACCAAACCACGGGTAAGAAAGAGGAAGACACGACTGGGCCGCAGAGCAGACAGTCTTTCCTCTGGGCGTTCAAAGTATCATCGTCTAGTGATGTCAACACGCATTTTTTTTAGACAGGAGCCCGTTCCTTATTGTTTTCCTGACTTGCCTTTCACCATTGCAGTCGTGGCATTTGCACTCTCTACAGTAATGGAAAAGAAAAAGTTTCTACCTACTCTTTTTTAATGTAAGAGTCATAAACCAGCCCTTGACGACTGCGGGAAGTTATATCATTAATTTATTTTTGTTTTTAGTGGAACTTTTAATTGCCTTGCTTATCTTTGGGCCTGGCTGTCGTTTCCTGGGACGAAGTTAACCGTGTTTTGAAAGTCAGCTCAGAGGTGAATGAGCGATGCAGTCGCAATAGAGACAGAGATATGCTGTTGTCATTTGGTGAATGTCAGATACTAATTTTAACAGTAATAAATCTTTAGGAGGAACGAGAAGTTTCCAGCTAGTAAAAAGAAGATATTCTGTGTGAGGGACTCTTGTTTTTTTATGGATACTGCCATTTCTTTCTATGGCAAATAAGAAATATGGCTTCTTTGCCCTGTTTATGGCCTTCTGCATTCAGCCTGCGGCTATGCGAGGACCCTCAGATTTTTCCAGCAGGAGTAATCGTCATGAGACAAGACCCCTCTCTTCTTGAGACGCAGACCCTTTGCAGCGACCTCCTTGGCAGCAATCACTGAAGCCTTTGGAGTTGGGGCCATTGTTCTAGGTGTTGAACTGGCTTTTAGTCTCCGCCTCCCTCTGCGCCTTTGGATGCTACATACCCTGAACTTGACTTTGACCTCCTTTGAGAATTCTGTGGCGTCTTCCAGGATTACATGAGACACCCTTAACTTACTCCCGTTGGGAGTGATTGGACTCATCAGAGGGAAGAGACTCTGGCCCAGGACGGGGGGACATTCCGACAGGCACTATCCTCAATTCATCCTTAGACACCTTGCCTCTTCCAGGATTGTTTATTTGGATCTGATTTTTTTTTTTTTTGGTTTTGTGTCTCCTTTTAGCATTGAAGGTACAACTTCAAAGAAGTAATTTAATCATCAAAGTCATTGTCAGTGCTGACAAAGGTATTGGAAGGTTGGCTACATCCTCCTTTATTTCCTGTGTGTGTGTGTGTGTGTGTGTGTGTAGACTTTCCCGCAGAAGCTTACCCAGACCCCTTAAGGGAAAGACAAAGCTTCTCATCACATCAAGATAAGAGGCTGAGTTGGCAGCCTCAGGCCCCTGCTGCCTGGTGGGCAGCCTGCAGAGAGTTCTCTAGAAGGAGAATTTGCAGAGCTGCCTAGATTTTTTCACCAGGTTTATTCGGAGGAGAAAGTTAAGCAGCATCTCAGTGATTTGACTTTTTCCATGAGAAACATGAAGTGAAAGATTTTTCCTCCATCAGATATTTTCTTTTGGTTTATGGGACAGGTTTAATGATTCTCCTTTACCTTTTGTTTTTATTCTTCTGCACTGTTTTTAAAGAGAACAATGAAAGAATTATGCCTGGACCATTTCTCCCGGTGAAACATACTGGGGGTGACTGTGTGGAAATGGAGTGTGGCCGTAAGGAAAACACGGGGCGGCATCGTCCAGAATGCTGACTCTGTCCCTTAGGCCTCTCGGTGGCCTGGCTGCCTTGTCTATATGATAGTGACAATAATCTCACGAGATGTGCTGGTGATGAACCGAGATCATTCTTGTAAAACACTAGAATAATCCCCGGGACACGGCAAGCAGCTCGTGGTCGTCATCGTGGGATCGTACACGCATTCTCTGAGGTTTCAGACACTCAGAACCAGTGTCCATGTAGGCCACTGTGAAATGAATTTCGGGCCCTTATTTGGTCATTTGGATCAGAGGAGGCCAATCTGCCAGCTTCCTCTTTCCACCAAAGCCTGGTTTGTCACACTCATTTGGAGCATGCAGCGTCCAAAGGTGGCAGGGCCCAGATGGCCTTCCGAGAGGCTGCATCTCCTCGAGTAGCTGCTCTGGTGTTGAGAGTATAAAGCACTGGAGGACGATGCTTGACTTTTAAGCAGCTCCACCGCTAACAGCTGTGTGTATACCTGCGTCAGGCCATTCATTCACTCATTCGTTCACCTCGCTCCATTTGAAAAAATGCTCGAGTATTTTGAAGTGTTTGTAAGATATCTTCTTGCAGCATTATTGACAACAGCCAAGATATGGAGGCAGCCTAAGTGTCCATCAACAGACGCATGAGGTGTGTACATATACACGATGAAATATTATTCAGCCGCAAGAAAGAAGGAAATCTGCCATTTGTGCTAACGTGGATGGACCTTGAGGGCGTTTATGCTAAGTGAGATAAGTCAGACAGAGAAAGACGAATACTATGTGATCTCACTTATATGTGGAATCTAAAAAACCCAACCTCATAGCAACAGAGAGGGGAGTGGTGGTTCTCAGGGGCTCGGGTGGGGAGATGGTGGTCAGAGGGTGCACGTTTCAATAAGAGGACCGTGTTCTGGGGATCTCACGTTCGGCGTGGGGTGACTACAGTCGATCATACTGTGTTGCCGACTTGCAAGTTGCTAGGAGACTCGATCCTAAACGTTCCCATCACAAAAAAAGCAATGAGAATGATGTGGCGTGACGGAGGTGTTGGCTAGTGCTCTGGCGGTAATTATATAACATATAAGTGGACTAAATCAACACACCGTACACCTTAAACTTTCACAGTGTTACATGGCAATTATATCTTATTAAAAAACACCTTGACGATACTTAGTATGGAGGAAAGAAGGAAGGAAGGAAGGAAAGAAATTTACCTGTATATCTATATACTGCGTAAAATCACCTATACATAACATTATCCTAATACAACTTGTCATTTTAAATTTCCTCTAACATCCTGGTCATATTCAGGTCTCCCAGGTGTGGCCAGGTCACGTGCTGAATTGCCTTTGTGTTACCGCAGGTGCCTCAGTGAGGAATGAGGAGGGGGAAGTAACCGAACATCGCTAAGGTCCAGGGGGGCAGGCAGGTTTTATGTCCCCCGCCTTAAGGAGGGGCTTCTCAGGTTTATCCAGGCCCAGCAGGCCCGGGGGCTTGCGTTTCCTATGCTCTGTGAACGTTCATTCTGCCATTTAGAGTTGGAAACGAGGACAGTCCTTTTGATTTCCTTTTGTCAGCTGAGGCTCTGGTGTTTTATTCTAGGAGACTGAATGCGGGCTCTCTCAGGTTACCTGTCTGAGAAAACTCCGATTGTTCCAGAACAAATAGAGGCGAAAGTCCTGCTGTGACTGCCCAGCGTGAACCAGCAGCCACGGGCACATTCTCCTCATCCAGCAGGTGCCCCGTGAGGTCCCTTCCCAGCTTCTCAGTCTTCCCAGCATGCCCTAGGCCACAGTGTTAGGTGTGTGAAGAACGAGGCCCTTTCCACCTGAGCTCTGGACCAGCTGAGAAGTAGGCCGAAGGGTCAGAAAGATGGACACCAGAATGTTAAATTTATCCATGATAAAGCCAAACGAGAGGACTGGGGTATATGGCCATCAAGAGCTTCCTAATTCTGAACCTGTGGGCCAGGCGGTGCTGGCCCCCTGCAGGCCCCCTCTCCCTGTGGGCAGAGGAGCGGGGAGGAGCAGTAGAAGAGAGGGAGGGAGGGAGAAGGGGCTGAGCTTGCAGCCCTCCTGGTCCTCCTGGCCAGCCCCCCTGGGAACACCTGCCCTGGGGAGGGGGAAGAGGCAAGTCCAGGTGACTCTTTCCCCTTTACAGTTATCTTCCTCCTGGGACCAGGCATTCTGCAGCATCCCGGGGGCCTTGTGGCCTCCTCCCCTCTGTCTTAGCTCCGTAGACTCATTTATGGAGAGGGGTGAGAGAAATAAGTTCTGACGATAGTGCCGTGCCATAAATATCGTCGTTCGGATGATATGCTCTCCTTGAACAGATAAATCTTTAAAAAAAAAATTCATCTTCAATATTTTCCCCAACTGACTATGGAGATTTGTTGAATGAATGAGTATACCAATCACTCGTTTGCATTTAGGGGACAGAGACTTGAGGATGGTTGTGAGTGTGTGTGTGTGTGTGTGTGTATGTGTGTGTGTGTGAGTATGTATGTGTGTGCGTGTGTGTGTGTGTGAGTGTGTGTGTGTGTGTGTGTGTGTGTGTGTGGAGTGAGCGAGGCAGAGAGGAAGTGGGATGGGGAGCTAAGGCTTTCTGGAAGATTTATTACCTAGAGGAATTCTGGGCTCCGTGAAGGGGTGCCCGTGAAGGGAATGCCCCGGAAGCCGCTCCACTGGCTGACAGACCGTTTTGCCCCTGGGTCCCAGGACCTGGGGCAAAGATGCTGGAGTCTTGAGGCAGCGTTTGTTTTGGGAGCCTCCCCTTTTCCCAAGTGTGACCAGTGGTCCTGTCATCAAGGGAGAGGGCTGGGGGGAGCCACCGGGTCCACTGAAGAAGTGGGTGAGGCAGGGCGCTGGGCGGGCAGCGTTTGCCGGTCCCTTACACAGTGTAGGGACTGCGTTTGGACTTCCCACGTGTTCCCAGGGCAGAGGGTGGAGCAGGAGAGCGGCTTTTCTTCACATGAGTGGAACAAAAGATTGCATTTCATATATATATATATATATATATTGGCATTTGTGATAAAATATAACGTTGACTGCTTTTAGGTTTACAGTTCGTGGCAATAGGTACCTTCATTGTGTACCATCATCCATATCCAGAACGGTGTCATCTTCTCTAACAGAAACTGTCCCCACAGGCCGCCCCTGGTAGCCAGGCCCCTCGATGATCACTCTTCTCCTTTCTGTCTGTGACATCCGCTCATTCCAGGTGCCTCAGGCAGGTGCAGTCATGAAGCGTTTGTTCTTTTGTGACTGGCTTACTGCACCTGGCATAATGTCTTCAGAGTCCATCCGTAGTGTAGCCTGTGTCAGAATTTCTTCCTTTTTAAAAACTAACTAACGTTCCATTGTATGACGGTACCACGTTTTGTCCATCCATTCATACATCCGTGGGCATTTGGGTGGCTTCCACTTCTGGCTGCTGTGAAAAATGTTGATGTGAAGATAGGGGTACACGAATCTGTTTGCATCGCACCTTTGTAAAGTGAACTTTTTATTGAAATATACGCATTGCAGTTTTGGTGATTACAACACACTTCAGTTCGAGGCGGTCGCTCGCATTGAACCTGAATTAGTGACCTAAAACCCTTAAAGTTTTCAATGCAACCAATGATGACAGATTTTGTCATCGAGCCTTGCCTATTTTGTGCCGAGTTGTTCATGTGTGTGCACCTCAGTGTGCATTTAATCGTGTTCGATGCTACTCACTAACCCAGCATGTCAAGGCCTTTTAGAAATCTCAGTCTTTTGTCTGATTGAATCTTGAGTCATCTACACATGTGCTGATCATGCCTTCTCTATCTATCTCTATATGTGTCTCTAAGAACTGTGGGTGTCCCTGGAGAGTTCCCCGCTGGGCGGCTTCTTTCTTAGGGTCATTCATCTGTCCACCCAGCTTTCCTCACCTCTAGTACCCTTCTTCATTTCATTTATAGGACGTCGTCAGGGAACTTGTCATTCTGTGACAAGTGTGTCTGCATACTTCCAGGCCGTCACGGTCTACAAACCCGTTGAAAGCTGAGCTAAGCCAGGTGGGTCATGCGCACTCTTAGTTTTTTTTTTTTTGGCTCAGGAATGGTATAGCCACCAAAAAGTCGGAGGTGAGTGGGGGTTAGCGGTTCCCCCACAGCCTCGCTCCCAGATTATTATCATGAAGGCATGTGTCAGACCACATTCAGCAGCAGACACGTGTTAAAGAAACGTGTGTTAGTAACCAGGCAGGATCCAGGTCACGTGTTCTGTTCTGCCCCTTGAAGCCCCAGCTCTGTGCGGCTTAGGTGCTGTGACCACCACTTGGGACGGAAGCTTCGTCTGAGGCAAATTTGCCCATCTTCCCAAAGCAGGATCCCACTGTCCTTTCGGTAGGCATCAGGCAGCCAGAACGCTTACAGATGAACGGCTGGATCTTTTTGGGGACCGAGTCTAAGGTACAGGCTACGGGCCTTGTTGGGTGGATTCTTAGGCCCCATCTATTCAAGGATAGGGAGTTTTACCCTATTATTAACACTTACCATGTTAATTAACAAACCCCTAATTTCACCAAGGAAAAAACCATTTCTGACGTTCATCTTGCCAGTTAGCAAAGGAGCGAGTATTACCCAGACCTTCTGGAGTAAGGATTTCCTGGAGAGGAAGCGAGCTGACCAGCTCGGCATGTTGAGATATAACTTACATATAAAGTTCACAAGTCTTACTGGTTTATAACCCGTGTAATGAGGAGTCAGTTCTCACTTTTAATTTTTCAGTACACCTAGATCAAGGTGTAGATTGTTTCCAGCCACTCTTTCCCAGTCAAAACACCCCCTACCAAAAGTAATTGTGATTCTGGCCTCGGGAATTACTGTAGATAGTTTTGTCTGGTGCGAATTTGCATAAGTGGAATCATACTTACGTTGCCTGAGATTCATTCATGTTGCCGCATGTATCCATTGCTCATTTTTTTTACATTATTGTGTAGTATTCCATTACGTGACATTTAGATACCCATTTTACGGTGGTTGGACATTGGATTGTTACCCATTTGGGGCTATCGCGAATAAAGCAGCTGAAAACATTCTTGTGCGTGTCTTTGGTGGGTGGAGTAGACGTTCTTGACGAGGGTGACTGTCCCTGGAATTGGAGCTGACATTCACCAGCACACACTGGCCATGCCCCATGGTTTTTAAGTAAATCGAAGGTGTTATGTAAAACTGTATGATGAATCCAAGAATGGGTTTAGTCTAGTATGGCTGATGTCTAGCAAATCCATACCGATACAAAGGCACGTGATTACTTTTGTGCTTCTCGACTGTAATAAATATTGTAAGCCGGAGGTTAATTTCCTGAAAGCTAAGCGTCTCGTGTTAAGGTATGTGTCTTCGTGCCTTCCTTAGAAGGGGCGAGAAAAGAACCTTTTCATTAATTCTGCACGTAGACATCATTTTGTGATTGCACGTTCTTACTGTGAAAAAAGTCACAAATTATCAAAAGCTCTGAGAATAAAAATAGTTTCATGGGGCGGGGGGCGGAGGTTCCTTTAATGAGGTTGAATAAGGTTTTAAAATATTCATTTATATATTTCTTTCCATATCATTTTAGGTATTGTGATGCAAAAACTATTTGCTGCAAATTCAGAATCCCTGAATACTGTTATAAAAATTTAACTGCACCTATCATAACTAGGCTGTCAAGGCTTTTTTTGAGGGCCTGTTTTCCTCTAATAGATTACTAGAAAAATCTATTAGCCTAAATGAGAGCATTGGTGGGTGGAGGTAGATTAGGGAAGCTGAACTCCAACAACCATTGCGGGATGCTGTGCTGATTTAAATTTTAAAGCGGCTGTGTTTTAGGAAAGTGAAGAATTAAGTTAGCACTCCTCTTGACAAGAGCAGAAAAAGGTTCTGGCGACCTATACCCCACTCATCCTTGTAAGGTCCCACCACTTCTTTGGAGCACTGAACAATAAATTTTAAAAATGCTACTGGAGGAGGATCCAGCAGAGTGAACCCACATTCCAGGCGCAGCAGTCCCGTTCGAGGGGTGGGGTGGGAGTTCCTAGACGTACAGCTGCATATGTAATGCGATAACATTTGTACAAAGTTACTGTGGAAGCTTCGTGTGTCACACGGTAACATCAGAAGCCACCAAGTGGCCAATTAGGAAGCAGCTGAAGGATGGTGTGTACAGTGGAACATGGTGACATCATTAACAGACAATGACGGAGATCTGAGTTCTGATAAGGAACCGTGAGCAGGTACATTCCTGAGTGAAAGAAGCAAGGTGGAGAATAGTGGGTAGAGTATGCTACCCTTTGTAAGAAAGGTGGAGATATGGAAATATGTAGATTAATTTGCTTGTATTTGCATAAAGAAACACTGGGAGGATAGAGAAGAAGCTAATACAAGTGCCTATCTATAGTGGGCATAAGGGGATGGAGCAATTGCAAGTAGGTCCAGGAATGAATGCTTCCCATATATGTTTTTGTACTGTGCTGACTTTTTGAGTTATGCAGAAACCAACCAACCAATGAAAGTGAGTCTGTGCGGGCGTGCCCTTTGACACTGAACTAGACGCAGAGCAGGTGGTAGAAAGGGAAGCTGGGTGAATGCATTGTGAAAGGGTCAGGCCATCCGCACCATTTCTTTGCTCAGAAGCCAAGTCGGTGAGTTTAGTCATTCAGATGCTTATTGAGCCAGGCCGCCCCTCCAGTGGGCTATCAGCGGCATCCTGAAGGCCCAAGCTCTCCTGGAGCTGGCATTCTTGAAGGGACAAGCAGGCAGTACGTGGGTGATGGTGAGGGAGAGAAGGTTCATGCTGCCAGGGCCTTGGGAGGGAGGTGAGACGAATCCATGCTGAGGTCCAAAGAGAAGAAGGTTAATTGCTCTGTATTCACAGTGCTTTTGTGGACAGTGCATTTGTGGATGGTGCATCTGTGGACAGTGTAGTCGTGCACAGGACTATACAAGGGAGTAAATTCTCACTTTTAATTTTTTACTACAACTGCCAGGATTTCATTTTTACCATAATATTATTATCACTTCAGTTAAGTTGCAAGTCAAGATAAAAACACATTATGTCAGGTCACTGTGCCCCATCTACTACTGTGTTGGCAGGAGACTCAAATTTAGTTGAATACATAAAACATTTGACCATCGTAGTTTGATTTCACAGCAGTGGAGCCGTGCTGGGGATAACGTTATCTATATGGTGTGTGACTATGATCACAGGTTATCAGATAGACAAGCTATTACTCTGATAAGTATTTTTTTCCGTTCAAGGAGTAGTTAATAAATTGTTCCTTTAAGATGACATATTAACTACAGAAAATTGAAGCACACACACACACACACACACACACCACATAGCCCTCACATTCTATCTGTCTTCATGACAGTCGTCTGAGAATACTGTTTAAATATTTCCATAGTAGATAACGTAGAAATTTGAAACATAGTTCTCCTGTGTTTATTTTTTCTCATTCTGCTCTTTTACTGGCACATTTCTCTTTCATAGTTTCGGAATCAGATGAAAGATTAATATGGTCACTTTTTAACGTGTCTATGATGAAATGATTTTTTTAAAAGAGATTTTTCTGTTTTTTTTTTTTTTGTGTGGGGGGGAGTTCGATTAAAATTTTGGTGACACTTGAGAACTCAACAAAGATCAAAGTCATAGGAAAACGTGATGGCCAAAGTGCTTCTTGCATCTCCAAATCTACAATAACTTCAGTCTTGCTCAGATAAGAAGGAATAACAGCCCAGACTTGGGAATCTGGAATTTTCCTGGCAACCAAAGTCCAAAATATAGATCTGTCTGGACCCAGCACATTCACAGATAATCCTAGGTTTGCGATGTAATGAAGAAGGTGCCAGAAATCACTTTTGTTTTAAGGGTCACAAAATAATGCAGGTTAATACAGATTCTTATTTCTTAATTATGCTAAACCCCACTCTGTAGAATAGCAAGGAAATGCCTAGGGGGTTTAAGAGTCCACTGTCATTCTGGGGAATGCACAGAAAGGTGGTGATGGACTCCGGCCGTTGTATTTCCCTGTTCTCTACTGAGTGAGAGACTTGGGCCATCTTTGATGACTGGCTGTTTCAGAGTTTTGTCAGATCTCTTCCCTTGGAGTCCCAGGTGAACTCAGGAGGACGTGATGTTTGCTTTCTCGTAGATCGAGGGGGAGGCAGTGACTGCAGGCGCTCGGCCCCTCTGCCGCCTATGCTGGCCTTACGGCCACGTTCCCCCACATCGCTGGGCCTGGCTGGGGGCGTCCCTAGAGCTTGTCCACGATGGTGTGACTGTCCCATTCTCCATCATAATCAGAGTGAGGCAGCCTTGCAGCAGTGCTTGATGTGCCAGGATGCTGCAAGGAACCTGGGAACTGAGAGGCGACGTGAGTGGTGCTCCCCTAGCTGCGTTTTCTCTCTGAATTTCATTACCAGACAGGAAATAAGAGCAGCAGAGGTGCAAAGATGAGAAAGGATGATGGGGAGATGCAGTGAAGGTGGGCTGCTTCTGTAATGCCTTCTTGCCGTCTGGGGTGTCAGTTTAACGAGAGACGCTTTTAAAGTCAGCATCCCCGGAGCCGTGGGACAGTGTGTGAAGTCTTTCATAGTTGATGTCAGGCACTACTCCTCTGCTGTGGCCGCAGTCCGTCCATGCTCCTGAGGGAAGATGGGACCTCCACGTGGAAGACGTACTGTTTTGCCCACAGCATCTTTGCAGGAACAAGTTGTTGCTCGTCACATAAACAAACCAAGGACCGCTTTTCTTGGGAGCGATTCTGTTTTCTAAACACAATCCGCTGGTGTCCACGTGGCCTGAGCGTTCCCAGCCAGCGCTTCTCGCATCTGCGCCCAGCAAGATTCGTAGCCCCCTCGAGCGTCAGCAAAGAGGACGCGTGTTTGTTCACAGGTGGTTGTAAGCGTTTGGCCAAAGCCCAGGTTCGGATGCTTCCCTGGAAAACAAATGGATTCTTTCAGGCGCGTGCTTTACTGAACAGTTTGCTTTTCTGTCAAGAGTTTTGTAGAGAGCTGGTAAGCACTCGGCCGTCTTTGTGAGAGTCTCAAGGCAGTTCGACAGAATGGGTGTAAAATACCGTGGTAAGGACAATAGAACTAGAAAGAGCTGATATTTGTCTATTGCTCTGGAGCTCACGACACAGAATTTCTGTGTCGTATGTGTCACTAAACGGTAGAGGGGTCAAAGAACAGACAGAGCAGGTTTAGTAGGCTGACTTGAGTCATGCAGCTTATATATACATATATATATATATATATATATATATACACACACACACACACATATATTTTTAAAATATATAATATGTATATATTTTGTAATAACATATATAATATATATAATATATACAGATATAAAATATATATTTTATAATAACATGTAGTATATATAAATATATACATATATAAAATATATATACATATATATGTTTTTCTGTTGAGTTTATGCTGAATTTGTACATCAATTTTAGGAATACTAAATTTTTCATTTTTTGTGTGTTCTTACGTCTGTGAACACAGCTTTCCCCCACAATTTATTTTCTCTTTAATTTTTGTCAACTATGTTATGTAGTTTTCAGTATAATCGTGTACAATTTTTAATATTTTTTTTCTTTTCACCCATCCCTCATCCCCCTCCCTTTTGGCAACCATCAGCTCGCTCTCTGTAGCTATGGATCTGTTTCTGTTTTGGTTATTAATTTTTTTGTTTTCTTAGATTTCATTTATAAGTGAAATCATAACAATCTTTGTCTTTGACTTATTTCACTTAGCATGATATACTCTAGGCCCATCCATGTTGTCACAGATGGCAAGATTTCATTTTTATGGGTCATATTCCGTTCTCTCTGTGTGTATGTATATATACATACATATACCATATCTTCTTTATCCATTCATCATCTGCCTATGGATACTAGGTGACAAGATCTTGACTATTGTAAATAATGCTGCAATGAACATAGAGGTGCATATATCTTTTGGAATGGGTGTTTTTTTTTTGTTTGTTTGTTTGTTTGTTTTTGCTAACTATCCAGAAGTGATATTGCTAGGTCTTATGGCATCTTCATTTTAAATTTTTTAAGGAATCTCCATACTGTTTTCCGTAGTGGCTGTACCGATTTACACAGCACCAGCAGTGTACGAAGGTTCCCGTTTCTCCACATCCTCACAAGGATGTAGAGGGAGCTTTCATTTCTGACCAGTTAAGGTAGTGGGGTCCTCTCGTGTTGGTGAGTGGAGCTCAGAGAGCAGCGCTTAACAGCAGCACGAACGAAGAACATGGTGAGTGGGCTGGGAAGAGGAAATAAGCATCATGCCAGAGAAGGGGCATCTCTTGGCAAAATTCTGTTGAGCAAACAGCAGCTGGAATTTGTGTCAGGAGCAAACTTATTTCTTGGCTAATCAGCTTCGAAAATGAAAATAAGCTCTAAGAGAGACATTCGCTCTCTCTCTCTCCCTCCCTCCCTCCCTCCCTCCCTCCCTCTCCCCCTTCCTCCCCCCCCACACACACCCCTTTTAAAGTAATCAGCAAGAATCCATCTCCCGCCAGCACACCTGTGTCTCCATCAACCACTGTTCCCATGCCCGAGGTTGTCACTGGTGTGCTTTCACAACCAAGTTCCTGCCACTTACTTCTCACCTGCAGCTGGTGACTTGAAGCATGGGATCCAAATGCTGAGCTAGGCTCTGAAGGCCTAGTTAAAACGCATCTCAGAACAATAATAAAAGTCACTGGCTGTCCCCACCTCTTCTTCCCACGACGGTCGGATGACTAGGTAAGAAGTTAACTAGGACGAGGGATGTGCAGACACCTAGCGCAGGCCTCGGCACGTGTGTGCTCCATAAATCAGTATTTGCTTCGCACTCTGCAGTGCTTCTCAGCCTCCCCCTGAGTCCCGTCGAGTGCAGAGAGCAGTTAACACACAGGCATCTCTGGAAGCTTCTCCCGTTGAGGGACACGGGGGTCCTCGAGGGACATGTGCCCCTGTAATCTGGTGGCCTCGCCGCCCCCCGGCCCACGGAATCCCATTTGGGAAGTTTGGCATTAGTGGCTAACGTCAGGCCGGGCAGAAAGGAGCAGTCAGTTTATTCACCCCAAACACATTTTGTAAAAGTTCATAGTCTGAAATTTAGCCACTTATAGATAGTTTATCAGGCAGTTCTTGTAAGCAGGTTCGATTGAATAGCACACTCATTCTTCAGCCGTTCTGGGCATCGGGCAAGGATTAATCATTCCTGAATCCTGCGTTGGAAGGTACCGCCATAATGTGGAAACCGGATAGGAATGCACCCATGAAATATGTACAGTTTTAGTGACATCCCTTGCTTCTAGTTGTGGGTTTCTAATTGAAGATAACCAGGCAGCATTTTTTTTTTTTTACCAACTCAGATAAATGAAAATAAAAAAGGACCCCTGCCCCTGCCCCTTCCCCCAATCCCTCATGGGCATTTCTGTAGTGGCCACTAATTATAGACAGTCCTCAGTTACCCATGAACTCAGGGGTTCTTGCAAATAATTAAAATTCTCTGATGATAATCTCCCGATCTCATGTTGGTGGTTCGTTCTTGTTTCCGTTGAACCCATCTTAATGTAATAACCACTTTCGACAAAAGGAGTCACATGTTGAGCAGCCGCCACCAAGTCCGTCCAGGTTGTCGCATTTAATCATCCCTTTGCCCTGTGATGTGGGTGTTACCCTCATATGACAGATGAAGAGACAGAGGCTCAGGGAGGCTTCGTGTGAGGTCACCCACTGAGTCACGGCTGCAACGTCCCCTCTCTGACTCAAGACTCACACACACACACACACACACACTCTCTCTCTCTCTCTCTCTCTCTCTCTCTCTCTCTCTCTCTCTCTCTCTCAAACTATTGCCTGCCCACTGGTGGAAATATGGCAGAACGCCCTGCAAGACAGGAAGAGGCTAAACTGGTCTCGAATCATCAATTTCGGAGTCACCAAGAATGGACGAAGAGTTGAGAGTGTTAGCTTCAGTTTCTCCATATGAGAGTATTGGTAGATAGTGTAAGGAGCCAATGAGATGATGGGTTAAAAATGCGTTGATAAATACAATCAGCAATCAACGTACCAAGGAGGACTGCCAGTCTTATAAGGCTGTGCTCCCAGGGGAGGCTCTGTGCCTGGGACTGTGTCTCGGGCCCTTCTGGGTGGTAGGAAAGTCGCCTGCCCGCTGTGGGGAGCTCCGAAGGGCTGTTTACACTCGTGATGGCCCCATCTGGTCCAGACAAAGAATAGCTACCAAACAAAGCAGTGGAAATGAGGACTGTCTGGCCAGGAGCGCATTTGCTTATGATCTTTGGAACATTCTGGCTAAGAGGCACACAGGCTGTGACAAACAACTCACTTTGAAGCGAACCGTGTCCTCTCTCTGGAGCCCTTGAGAAACCTGCTCCTCAATGTGCAGAGAGCAGCAGACACGGACGGGCGCTGTCACATTTCAGCGTGTCGTGACGGATAAGTGACGGGAGCCGGTGGCTGGGAGCCCACCCTCACGTCTGCTGGGTGGGCGCTTAGAACTCCGGAAAACGATGAGTCGTTTGCCCGAGCCACGCCCACCCCTGAACAGCGCACCTGTTTGATGAGCGTCTAAACACGTTCATCCCTGTGAAGGGGAAGCTCAGTTGCACGAGGGCTGCCTCATCCATGCCTTTCCTCCTGTCGCTGTTAGCTTTCTGCGATCGGCCGAGACGGGCCTCGTGACGCCTGGTGCAGGGACGGGCACGCTCCGGGGTGGCACGCGTGTTTGCTGAGTAAATGAGCCACAGATGCGTCTGCGGAAGCCAGGCTCCCTTTGTACGACCATCTGGAGGAAGGACGGACTCTCGATTGATTGGCCTTTATTCACGGGACGCTCAGAAAGTGTGTCTTTGGGTTTGTCTTTTAATTGAAGTTTTTACTGAGGTAATTGTAGCTTTATCTGAAGTTGTAAGGGATAAAGCAGAGATTCCCAAGTTCCCTCGACCCAGGCTCCCTCAGCGGCAGCATCTGGCAAAAATGTCGCACGTTATCACAGCCAGGACGTCGACACCGATGCACGGTCCACCCGTGTCGTGTGTGTGACCTGCGGATTTTATTTAAAGTGACTTTAAAACGGCGACGTACGACTGGGGAGGATAACAGCCAGGTTGTGGGCTCCCGTGGCAAAGGCGGAACCAGAACTTTCTGGATACCTGTTGGGTTGAGGCTGGCTCCGGTGGCAGAGGGGAGCAGAGTGTGGGATCACACTGAGGAGGTTCCCCAGTCGGGGAGGGGAGGTTTTCTTAGGGCAGCTGGGGGGTGAGAACGGCAAAGGACTGCTTGGCAGTGCAAAAATGCAAGGCGGGAGCTTGGTTCTGTTTGCTCGGCGTTTTCCAGGGATGAGCCACCCCCTTAGCGGGGGCCCTTCCAGCCTGAGACAGAACCCCGAGCGCCAGCCGCCGGCCCACGTGGACGGAACGCATGCCGTGGTTTAGGCTTGCCGGGGCTCTGAGTCTGTCTGCGCCCAAGTCCCAGACCACACCCTCTCCCTTCCCAAGCAGAATTTCCAGAAGGTTTGAGAGGAATTAGTGCTGTCTTTGTCATTCTTTCTGTCATGCGGTTGTTTTCTTGTAGGATTCAGGCAACCAAATATTGAGGTGTAGGAGGCCTGGGGGTCACCTCTTTTCATTCATTACTTGTCCCAAATCTCCTCTGCCCTCGGCAGCCCCCCACCGGCATCAGGCCCCAGAAAGGCGGGCCATTCATGCCCCTGGAGATCGAGTCACCTTCTCCCAAGGGAGAGAGTCCCTGAGCATGAAGACCGGCAGGGCGAAGAGAGGAAGGGGCCTTGGGGGCAAGGAGCTCTTCGATTCCTGGGACCCTTGAGGTCAATGCCCCGCCCCCCCCGAGCCTAATGGGGAGCCTCCGAAGTGGGAACAGGGTCTCTCGTTCCTATTCAGATGGAGACGTTCCACCCAGCATCTTTATCCTCCTGAGTGCAATCTAGCATTCCAGGCGTGAAGACCGAGGCTCCCCGACCCTCCCCAGTTTATGTGTAAACTTGATGTCTGGATTCCAGCCTGCCCTGGTAACTCAGAGTTTCCTTGGTCCCCTGCACCAGGCCTGCCTCCTGGGCGTGCAGGCGGCCAGCAGTGCCTTCCCGCTTTCTCTTAGGCCTCCGAGCCCTGAGAGGCGGTATTTACATAACATCCCTTATTTGGTTTGCAACCCGCTGCCTTGGATTAGAAAAGACACACCTTTCGCGAGAATTGCTAGTCCTTAAACAAATAACCCCGTCCCAGCATCTTATTATGTGGGAACGTCTCTTCCCAGGAAAAGCTAACACAATAAAATGCTTCGGCAAATACGCTTAGAGTCTCATATTATTTAATAAGGTTTTAAGAATCCGTTTTTCAAATTTGCAGCTTCTGGAGGAAATAATGTTATATTTTACTTGGAGAACAATTTAGTCGCAATGACCCTTTCATAGGATTTGAAAATGAACGTGTTAAGTTATTCCTTTAAGCCTTGGTGTGTGATTGGTTCTCACAGAAGCTGGCTATTCCGGGCAGAATTGATTTTTTTTGTATTTAACTTCATTGGTTTACTAGGTTATTCTTAAGTACTAAATATTTACTTTAAGGCATATTCTGATATTTTAGTAAATGGAGGAATACCAGAAAAAAAAGGATGGTGAATTTTCTGCTTGATTGTCTTTAGACTTTATTTTTGATCCAAATATCAGCGATTCCAAATAGTCACATATCAGTAAGCAAGCGGATAATTAGGTTTTTCAGATTGTCTCAAAATGTCATTATTACATAAACAAAACTAGCGTGAGGGTTGCACTTGCCTCCCAGATTTCGTAATGATTTTCTCTAATGCTTTTGAAAACTTTGGTTTTATTCAATTTAGTACATAGAGGGTTGCTTTCGTAAATGAAGGAAAGTGTGCTTTCTCCCCACCCGACTTCGTATGATATATAAAGATTTAAAGAAGAACATAAAAATCGATTTTAATCAGACATAACCAGTTAAATATTTTCTGTATTTTTAAAGGCTTTTTTCCCCCTGTGTATAAATAGTTTACACAATTATTTTTATATTGTTTCTTCTATCTCTTATTAAATGACATATCCTGGGCATTTTCTCATATTGATACGTCTTTCCCCAAAATACTGTATATACCTTTTGAACCCCAGGTGCGACCAGGGCAGGGCAGAGCAGGGCAGGGGGCTGATCGTGATTACTTTCAGCCCAGTGATCACCGGTTTCGGTGCTGACTTCTAACTGGAAGCAGCATCTCGTTCACTGGGGCGAACCGTTTCTTAGTGGCCGGCGTGGGGCTGGCTCGGCCTATCAGACGACCATGTGACCCAGGTCCTGGGTCTTTGACTAGAGCTCAGCAAGCAAAACTGAGGGTTAAAGGTCAGGAGCTGTGCTGGCTGCCAGGATGCTGGCCCAGGGCCCTTCAGCTCCTCTGTTCCTGAGAATTAAGGAAGGCGGGACTGGAGCAGCCCTCCCCTCCCCCACCTGGGTTCTCCTCCCAGCTCCGCCCACCAAGTGGGTCTCAGATTTCTTCCTTTACTTTAATAAGGAGAGACGCATGGAAAACGCCCTGTTTCTGAGCCTGACTGCGCGTCTCCATCCAACCTGAGCCATCTCTGACCTTATATTTTTCTGTCGTCCAGTAATTGAGGTACGAGGGCATTTTGAGATACAGATGACACGCTATCCCCATCGTTTGTCTCTGTTTACTCCTGTCTAAATCTGTCGTGGGCCTTGATGGCGTAGGTCCTGGTGAGACCCCTGAGTCTCAGGTGGTCTGCGCACAGTGTCACTGACTGCTCAGCCTTAGGTGGCCCTCGATTCTGCCCTTTCTGTGATGATAAGCCTCGCTTCCCTTCCTCTCATTCGAGCACACCCCGTCTTCCTACGTGGAGACCTCGTACATCGTTATTCCGGCCTGTCTCCTTCTTTCCTCTCCCTTCGTTCATTCGCTCACTCATTCAGGCATCCATTCATTCAGCTTTGTTAGGTATCTTGTGTGTGGCCAGATACAAGATACGTCTGAGGCCAACAAGCAAGATAGTTCCTGCCTTCCAGGGAACCACTGCTCCTTACCTGGGGAGCCAGGTGAGCAGCTGAGTGTCCAAGGTGGGCGTCACTCGGATGATGGGCAAGGGCCAATGGAAAGACGGAGGAAAGTGGGCATGAGTCTGTCCAGGAGTCGGGAAAGCCCCCAGTGGTAGAACGACAGCCCTGAATGAGTTTTCTAGGCCAGTGTGGAGCAGAGTGACGATGAAGGGAACAGCACGTGTGGAAGTAGAGGCCTAGGCAGGGTGGCCTGCTGGCGAAGGTCAGCTAGCAAGGTGATCTGTGTAGAAGCCAAGGGCAGAAGTTACACTGGGAACAAGTAGCCTGTGGCCACATGATGAAGATCCTTGTGTGTCAAAAGGATGCCAACAGCTTAACGCTTCCATGGTCCTTATTATTGTGTAAGACACTTTCTGAGCATTTCACAGATATCAGTTCATTGAACCCTCATAACACCTCTAAGGTAGGAATTGTTATTATTAGATAAAAAACAGAACTGAGGCCAGGGAGGCTGTGCTTTACAGGACGGCGTTCAGACAGCAGTGGGTGGAGCCGGCATTCAAGCACGGGAGTCTCCCCTGGGTGACCAGATGGCCCGCAGCCAGCTCTCCTCGTGGCCCGGCTCGCTGCCCCTCACGCTGCAGAGCTGCACGTCCCCATGCTGGTCTGCGGGAGCCACGGGAAGGTGTTAGATAGTGGGGACGAGGGTCTGGAATTGGTGCAGGTAATTCTTTATCTGTAGAGCGGGGTAAGGACCTGATCCAGGAAGGCTGCTCCGAACCCCCCACTGTCTTCGTGGGGGCATCTGGTAGACCCGTCTTGCAGAACTGCTTTCTCGGAACGATGTGTACTGAAAAGGCAATGCCAGAACCTGTTTTTAAAGTGACATTAGAAGTATTAACAAAGCATGTTCTATATGCTAATGGACTCTAACGTTTGAATTAAATACGTTTAAGTGACTTAATGGTATTTTGCTATATAATAAAAGGAATTATTATTTTTTTTATTAGACACTTAAGTCCCTTTGGACCTTCCTGCTTCTTCTAAGGTGATGGGAGGCTGGCGGTGACACTGACAGGACCTTTGGGAGTCACTGGGGGAGACGGAGGAGAAGGGGCAGCAGCTAAGTCTGTGGCAGTGTCCCTAACTGGTACCTCTTTCAAGAGGATTGTTCAGTTTTTTACCACTTTTTGGTTGTAGTACAATAGATACAGCGTAAAAACTTTACCATCTTAACCATTTTTAAGCATACAGTGCGGTGGCATTAGGTACATTCACACTGTTGGGCGACCGTCACCACCGTCCACCCACAGAACTGCTTCATCTTCCCAAACTGAAACTGTGTCCCCATTAAACACTAACCCCACCTTCCCCCTGTCCCCACCCTTGGCCATCATCATTCTGCTTTCTGTGTCTGTGAACTGGACTACTGTAGGTACCTAGTTAAGTGACAAATAAATACAGTATTTGTCTTGTCGTGTTTGGTTTCTTACACTTACCATAATGTCCTCGAGGTTCATCCCTGTTGTCGCCTGTGACAGGATTTCAGTTGTTTTCATCTCAGTAATACTCCGCCGTATAGACAGACGTTTCGTTTATCCGTTCCTCCATCCCGGGGCACTTGGGTTCCTTCCGTCTTGTGGCTGTCGTGCACAGTGCTGCTGTGGACATGTAGTGGAAATCTGTTCACGTCCCTGCTTTCGAGTTGTTGAGTACCCCATGAGGTTTGAACCCCTGCTAGATCTGAGTCTGGGAACTAGATATAATACAGGGGTGTTCACGGGCATGGCAGCTGCCTCCTCCCGCACCTGCCTTCCTGTCCTGCCATGTCAGATGCATCCCACTTCATAGGAGAGGCAGGTTTCAGGGGGGCGGTGTTTTAGGATGGGTTCTCCTTCCCACTTCATCAAATAGGATGTGCAATGGAGGCATTCCCCGATGAGTTCCAGGTGGGACGTGGCTGCGTCCCGAGCTGTGGGAATGCCCGTGGAGATGGGAGGGGCCTTGAGGGGGGAAGAGAGGGTGCCGTGCTGATGTGAGCACCGTCCAGGGAGCCGACACGGCGGGAATTCATGAGTGTGCACTTCGTGGTGGTACGTGAGGACGAGAGTGAACCCTAGGTGTCTGGCTTGGGCGACTGGATGGCCCATTAATTGGGATGATTGGCATGTGGGAGGGTACGGAGAGGTCACGGAGTGTGCAGCTATTCCGGGCCCCTCCGCGGGCCTGCCGACGATCTGCAGGGCGGGGATAATTACAACGTGACTCTGTAATGGAACTGGAAAATGAAATAAAGATACTGTCTAATTAGCGCGAATTTACATTCTTACTCAAAGAAGTTGGTTATATTTCTTTATAGAAATGTCTCTTATTGTGGCAAGATTTTTTTTTTTTATTTTGGGAATCTGCCGTAAAGGTTGGTATTTTCTTGGTCTGTTTCAGAGGTGACAGACAAAACTAGGAGAGCAATTGGATATTAAATGCTAGTAGTATTTCCACCTAAATTTTCGTACTCTACTTTGAACTTGAATTTGGGGTGAGTCATTACTTCACTCGTAATAGCACCTGCATTGTCCGGCTCTATGAACCTTATCAGGAGGCTTGCCAGTGCTCATCCCGAGCAAACCCAGCTCTTTATTTTTCTGCTCCAAGTCTCATTACTAAAGAGCTGGAGTGAAGTTTACAGTAGGAAGAACCGATGTTATGGAAAGGATAGTGGGTTCACTGTCAGATAACTCAATCTCACATGCTGGTGGAACATCTAGGTGGAGGTTAAGTAGCTGGTTGGATCTAAAGGTCTAGAGCTCAAGGTCAGCCTGAGGCTGACGTAGCTTTGGAAGTCATCCCAGCGCCCAGGGGGATGAGATTGCCAGAGAGAAAAAAAGACAGAAGAGAAGAGAAGAATGGAGAGAAGACTGTCCTCTTCTTTGTCTTCTCTCAGGTCCAGTTTAGGTGACGGAGTAAAGGAAAGGTTTAAGATTAAGAGATGGCGCCTGGCCCGGAGCTTGGTCTCATTCTCCTGTCTTCATGTGCATCGTGCAGGCTCCAGATCAGGAACCATGGGGTTTCAGTAGACGGGCTGGAGGAGATAGGGCGAGGGGTGACAGCCCTGAAGGCCGGAGCGGAGGAGCCCACAGGGGAGGCTGGGAGACAGGTCGGGGTGACGGCGGGAGCGTGAGGACAGGTGGTGCGTTGGAAGACGAAGGGAGGACGTTGAGGGAGGTGTGAGCAGTTGGCTCTGAGATGCCGGAGGGGATGAGATGATTGACAGGTGTCCACTGCATTTGGCCGTTAGGAGTCTCTCAAGACTTCTGCCGGAGAGTTTCAGGTCATGGCGGTGTGTAACCCAGGCTGGGGACCTTCCAGTGTGCTCGCTCCTTAGCTCCTGAATTCCAGACACTGTCAATCCAGACGTGATGCTTCTTGTAACTGTTGGTCACTAAAAATACCCTTCCACAGTTCGGGACACATTCTAAAGACTTCCGTCACACATTTTAAATACCGTTATTTGAACTCAGGCACCTCTGGTCCCCTCGCTAGTGGCATCTCCTCAAAACTTCTGTTATCCTCATTTTAACAATATAATGGGGATGCTCTTTTGTTTTCTGCAATTCCCAGCCCCCAGGGATGCTTGAGGAGCCGGAATCTGTGGGACTCTCCGTGGCTCACAGGAGGCATGGATTAGGGGCCCCGGGAGCCTGGGGGGTCTCGGGCAGTGTCTGGTGTTATCTGTCAGTCCCCTTAGCTTCTCTCTCGGACCATCCTTTAAACCACTTCCCTGAACGTCAGGGCTGCCGTGGACTCCAGCCATAACTCTCGCTGTTGCCAAGTCACTGCTGTTTTGCGACTCTGTTTTGGGGGCACCTGTGCGCTAAATACAGTGTCGTGAGCGCCCACCACGTTTGGGTGCCATGCTATGTGCTTGACATGTGTTATCTTATGTACCTCTCACATCATTGCAGCCTTGGGAGGCGAGTGATATAAGGAAAGAGGGAACTGGAACTCAGAAAAATTTAAGTCACTTTCTTGAAGATGGTGGTTTTCAAAGTTGCATGGGCATCAGAATCCCCTGGAAGGTTTGTTAAAAGGTAGAACCCCCAGAAGCTTTGACCCCCAAAGCTTTGATGCGGTAGGTCAGTGATGGAGCTGGAGAAGTCACATTTCTAATAGATTCCAAGGTGCTGCTGTGGGGACCGTACTTTGGGGACCAACACTCTTAGCCACTGAGCTAAGCGAGGTCAAGGGTTCACACCTGGGCCTGGCTGATGGCAGGTGTGCTCTTTGCTTTGTGGGAAGTATGCTTCAGAACCCGCAATGGAGGGAATTCTGCTCACTGCCCAGGGTGGACACCTTCCTAGTCAGGGGTCCAGGTGAGGGGCTGTTTCCCTTTCAGGTGAGGTCCTGGCGTGCGTAGGTGCAGAGGCAAAGGGAAGGGGCGGGGGCGGGAGCGAGGAGACGGTGTTGCCCATACAGTTGCCTACACAATCATGACATTGATGAAAAGGCAGTCTGCTTTATTATCACGGTGTGCCCGCAATTCTCAACAACGTCCGTGACAGATACTCTGTCCCCACGTCCTGTATGTGCCACTGGCTGGCAGGGAGAGATAAAAACGCTCAGACCCCTTCATTGTTGGGGCTCCGAATCCAGGGACCTCGTCTTCTGTCTCTCTGTTTCTCCACGTGGGTAAGCGCACCGTCCACGTCTGACTTAAAATCTCGAGGAATGAATCAGATGGTGTGGAGCCATGCATTTGGTGGGTAAGGTTCACAGGAACTTGGAAAGTTTCTGACATGCAGCTGTGTATCAGATGGTGCTGGGCCCAGATGAACCCGTCGAACCCTCACAGTGACCTCGTGAAGTGGGTTCTCTTATCATCCCCGTGTAACGAGGACGTGGAGGTGCACAGAGGTGAGGGGGCTTCTCAAGGTCAAGGTGGCTTCCCAATGTCAGACAGCGAGTGAGTGGGCAGAGCCAGGATTCCCACCAGGCAGCCTTGGTCCAGAGCCCATGCATTTACCCACGATCCTCTACTGCCCCTCAGGCAGACAGTCGGTGCTTAATAAACGCACACTGGATGGAAGTCAGTAGGCGCAGCAGAGGCCAGCACTCCAGGGAGCTCCAGTCTCCACTGGGAGCAGGATGCCATGTGGGTCACCCTACCTGATGGGGACTCTGGGCGCTCGGGAGGGCAGAAGCTCCCTCCGGGCTGCATCGCCGCCTTCCTGCAAGGCTGCGGCAGCCCTCACCTCCACGGTGATGATGAAATGTGGTTTCCCCCGCGAGGGGGTGGTTACTGGTATTTATAGAGCATCTCATAGCTGAAGAGCTCCAGAAGCAACAATTACCTCTTTAATCCTCTTAGCAGCTCTCTGCAAAGAGAGGAGTGAAGGAGCAGCGGCCTGTTCTTGCTCTGGCTCCTTGCATCTCCACCCCTGCTCCTGAGCAGGACGCCCAGCTTCAAGGTGGGAGCGGGAGGGGGCAGTCTGGGCAGTAAATCATTTCTTGTAAGTAGGGTCCAGAGCTTGGTGGAAGTATAGGGCCTCTTGCGGTGGGGGCCTCAAGGTCAGCTCACCTGCCTTCCTGCGTATACTACCTGGCAGCTCAGTGGGGAGAGAAATAGCCTTTTTCCATCGAAAGAAATCTCACCGGTCCCTTTCAGTAATAACCTTTTAAGTTCAAGGAAAGAAAGTTTGAATAATACAATTTCTTTTTTTTTTTTCTTCCCAAGCCATTGAATTCTGTCTTGGCAGTTACAGTGTCCAGGACAAGCTATTCTGAGAAAGAGCAGAGAAAAGGGAAAGGGATGTGGTTTGTGAGAGATGTTAGTGTTTTTTTTTTAAATTTCTTTTTCCATATGTTGGTGTGCCTTAAACATTTGCATCTCTGCAGCAGCCTGCTGGGCATGCGTGATCCACAGCCTGCGGCTGCTCTGTCTTTTGTTATGCAGATCTAATTGAATTCAGTGAAAGCACCTGGAGATATACGTGGAGGAGGAAAGGCTTCTTTTGGTGATGTGAACTCACCCATGGGATCTTGGGATCGGATGATGGAGCTGGAGGGTTCCTTGTCTATACTAACGTTTTCTGTTACTACGGGTGGCACAAACCATAAATAAATCAGATCTGCTATTGCTGGGGTTCAGAGCATTTTCAGATTGTTCGGAACTCTGATTTCAGGCTTGTCAATCATTTATTCCCCTGGCCAGGTCACAGTGCTAGCTAAGGATGCAAAAGAGATCATACAGTCAGAGAAATACTCTTCGCTTCTGGTTCCGTGCCTTTTGTTGTTTTGTTTTGGTTTTTCCTCTGTGATCCTTAATGATCAGGTCTGGCTGGATCGATTTCCTCCTTCCTGCCGTTAAGCACCTCTGCCCAGCCACTTCCAGAGTGTGGAGCTAGCGAAACCCCTGAATGCCAGCCTTTGGGAGACTCCACTTCATGTGTATTCAGTCTCATAGTTTTAATTTTTTTTTTTTTAACATATGTTCAATGGGCTTCTTTTTCATCCCTGGGGAAGACGGCTCTGGGTTCAGGCTGCTGCAGTCGCCGAGATCCTGAGACCTGAAGAAGGCAGGACAGGCAGAGCTGGCGTTCCGAACGGTTCGCGCTGTGGGCCTCACACACCTGTCACCCATGAGCTTCGCCATGGGAGACGTCGACATGGCACCAGCTGGGTTCTGAGCTCTGGCTTCCCCTTCCTCCCTGTTCCCGCCCCAGCACTATGTTCTTTTATCTTCTCTTCCCTCCTCAAGGATCTTCTCTGCGGCCAACAACCCCAGTGACCGTGTCCCTCCGTGTTTCACCTCCGGGTGGAGGAACATGTATTCAGTATGTGTTGGGAGAAAGGAAAGCCAGTGAGGAGACCCTGGGATAAAACGGGAAGGAGGAAGCAGGGATGGAGGAGGCCTTTGACGACTGGCACATACATACCTCTGCCCGCTTCCCTGCAGGGAGGCAAAGGACAGAGAGGGGGGCCGTTGTTATGCCCCACGGGATTACAGAAGAGAGTCCGAGGTCTCGGGAATGCCAGGGAAGTGAGGGAACGCTTCCAGGACGGCCCGCGGAAGCCAGCGGGGACGACGTGCGCTCGGGGGAGGATGAGCTCAGAGGAGGGGACCCTGTGCAGTGGAAATGCCCTCCTAGCCTCAGACGTGGGAGGCAGCTTCCGGCGACGGCTCGTGGCGTTAAGCCTGGTCTGAGGCCTTCTTTAGCTGTTCTTCAGCTTTTCGACGTGTGTCGTGTGGCTTCCATGGAGAGACTGCCCTGCAGCTGCTTCTGCGGTGGCAGTGACTCTGGGGACTGGGGCTAGACGTGCGCCCGTGGGGGGCGGGTATGAGAAGCAGGCAGCTCGGGGTTCCATGGTGCGCCCGACTAAATCTGTTTCCCGATTGGCTTCTTCCTTTCGGCTCCAACGTCAGCCTTTTTCTATTTTTTTTTTTTTTTTATATCACAAATTACCTTCCTGCGTGGAAAGGTTTGCTTTTTCAGATTCCTGCTCTGAGCACAGCAGAGCAGAGAGGAACCTTCCCGAAGGAAATGCTTTACCATCCTGCGTGTTGTCACTGCTACCCATACGGGGTACTTCTAAGTATGAATACAAACAGGCCTGAAATAGAATGCATTAGTAAGTGTAACGGAGAGGCGAAGTGTATTTTTAGCAAATATGGCTAAAGCGCATCATTGCGGTGACTGAACGAGCTGAGAGAAGGCAAGAGAAGGGTGGGACGCTGGGGACGAGGACGTGTCTGCCTCCAGCTGCCCTGGCACCCAAAAGAGTGGTGAGGCCTGGGCCGAGGTCCGGAAGTCCGGGGGCTTCTTGAGGCCATCGTGATGGTTTTACAGTCGCCTGTGCTCCTGCTTCTTGCCCGTGGTAGGGGAAGTAAATAGAGACAGGCAGCAAACCGGGAAGCCAGATGAAATCAGCAAAGGCCCGAGGCGGGAGACACTGAGGTCCCCACCTCAGCCATGGCTGCCGTGGGCCTCCTTTCCTGGTGCAGGATGGTGGCGGGGTGGGGGGCGGTGCTGTGAGGCGGAGGATGTCAAGGCAGGCGGGTCTGTGAGCACTGCGGGAATCCCGGGAGGGAAGCGGGGGGCTCAGATCGTGACGGCCAGATTGTGGGGCCTCGGCCACACCAGCCAAACTCTCTAAAATTCAGTTTCTTTCTTCGGGAGCCGTGAGTCCAATCAAGGTCAGAGATGAGTGAAGGTTGGCACTTCTGGAAGGAAATTGTTCAAAATACCGTGATGTGATATTATTACCCCGCCCCCTGCAGATTAGCTAGGTTTTAACACTCAATAGCAGTGTGAGTGTGCGACTGCGTCTTGTAATGGCACTATTCACAAGAGGACAGAGTTCAACCCCGGGCAGGGCCTTTAGGTGTCCATCTGGGGCTGTGGCTATCAGAATGCTGGGCAGTTTCCCCATCCAGGGGTCCCGTGGCCGGACCTCAGCCCCACAGTCTGGTCTCTCTGTATTGGCCAAGTTTACTCAGAGATCCTCAGCTTCATGTGGGTCCTGGACACCTCCTCCTACTTTCTTCCTTGCAGAAAAAGGATATCGCAATTATAATCGTTAATTTTGTCTATCAACTTGACTGGAATATGGGGTGGCCAGACATTTGGTCAAATATTATTCCGTGATGGTATCTTTTTGGAAGAGGTTAACATTTAAATCAATAGAATTAGTAAAGCAGATTGCCCTTCCTAGTGTGGGTGGGCCTCATCCAATCAGTTGAAGGTCCGAATAGACCAAAACCTTGACCTTCCCTCAAATAGAGGGGAATTCCTCCTGCCTGATAAATTTTGAACTTGGGCCTTACCTTTTTCCTGCCTCTGAATTCTAGTTGAAACATCAGCTCTTCCTGGTCCTGGAGCCCGCTGGCCTTTGCCCTGGAACTCACTCCTTGCAGAGTCACCCGACAGAGCTTGGGACTTGTCAGCCTCCATAATCACGTGTGCCAATGTCTTATAATAATTTTCTTTCTTTCTTCTCTTTCTCTGGAGAACCCTGAATAATAACACAGTCCTCTGCCAGTAAAATCGCATTTTGTGGCCCACCCAAAATGCCCCCTTCTCTGTTATATGAGAAGGCAATGAGTGAGCAGAGCAGTAGAACGTGGGGTCTCGCATTGCTTAGTTTTTGTGGAACAGGCAGTAGGTCGGAGACTTATAGCCCGGAAGGTCCTGCTTTTAGAAAACTCAATGCATAGCAATGTAGACCTATGGAAAAGGAGAAATCAGGAGCTAATTTTTCACTTGAAAATAGGATGCTTTACAAGGTCCTTTTAATGAGCAAGTTTCCTCCTTTATGTGGAAAAGTTTGATTGGCCCTAACCCTCTCGGGAACACATGGCTCACCTCCAGTGAACTTACCCCTCTTACCAGCCTCTGCCACGTAACATCGAATGACCTTATTGATCAGCTTACGAGGTTGATAACTCGATGGCTTGTTTCACAGACTGTCCCCTAACAGCCGGCACAGACCTGGGCGTCACCCTGTGGCAGAGGGTGCTTTGTTTGGTTTGTACCTTTTCTGTTTATTCGGGTTTGATTTTATTGGATGGACTCTGAGTCCGTCCTCGGGTCCTTCTGTAATCACTCAGTGCCTGCAGCAAGCCTCAGCTCACCATTGTAGTGGCACATGTCCTGGATGAAGTCACCATCAGAATCATTTCGGGGTGTCCCACAAGAGACCCCATCGTCAGAAAGGTGGTATCGGGCTCAGAGGCGTTCTGAAGAGTTCATGAGACTGAGATTTTTCTCTGTTTCTGCCAGCAGAATGCTGTGTCCTACTCAGACCCTTGGCAGACATACTCAGCAAACATCCATATTATCTGAGAGGGAAAGTATAAGAACTCCTATTAAAATAGGCGTGTTCAATAATAAGCAAAACTTGCGGCTTTTTCGTTCATGTTTCAACAACCCGGGCGTTTCAGAATCTCAGCAGGACCTCTGATGGTCAGCCCGAGCCCGGGGAATACCCTCCCCTCAGGCCTCAGCAGGTCTCTTCCCCGAGGTCCCCTCCCTTCACGGACACCATCGGCTCTCATTCTCGCGACATTATTCACGCTAAGGCGGAAAGGACTGAAAACAACTTAGTTTTACCCAGGAGTTGCGCCTCTGAGGTAAAGCTTCCCATTTAACTGTGTAAAGGGTACGGATTTGTTGTCCTCTGAGCGTGGAGGCCTCCCGGGCCCTCTGAAGTCACAGAGGTGGGTGCCCAAGTCACGTACGCGGTGATGGATACATATTCCCGGAGATTCCTCCATGTGCTCTGGCGAGCACACTGAGATAATGACTATCTCTGGTGTCTCCGGCCAGGCCCAAGATGAAGGGTTCTCTTGACCCGTCAGAACGGGATGCAGGTAGTGACTCTTACGTGACGCAGGTGCCAGAATAGATTTATTTTTTTTAGTCTGGACCGTCCTCCACGTGACATAGATAAATGCACGGGGTGTTTTCACACACTTCCCTTTCTTGGCGGTGGCCGGGGTGTAGGGCTGCTCGTGCTCTTCACCCCCCTCCATTTAATCTCCGCCATTCTCCTTTCCGAGTCTTTATCTCGAGCGCACACGTCCATTTGCCCGAGCCTGCCCATCTGCACGGGCAGCTGTGCCCAGGCGGAGGCCGGCTCCGTAGAGAGCCCCGTGCGGGGGGCCAGGCACCCTGGAAGCTGCGTTCCAGCCTTCAGCACGAGCGGTCGTGTTTCTGGACACGGTGTTCCCCGCTCTAGATAGCGTGGGACAACTGTGAACGGGGCGGCCACACCTGCTACTCCAGGCGCTGAAGGTGTTGGTGACACCCGGCCAGGGCCTGGGAAGGCGTAGGCCAGTGGCACGCTGGAGTGCCTCCAGGTTTTACACGGCCCCACGTGAGAGAATCAACCCCCCCACATACACCACAGCCCTCGCCTCTGCTCTTAGGCCTTAATTGGGCCCAGGAAACCACTCGAGGGGCATCCCCTTCCCTGCCTAAGGACACAAGAGACATTGTTCTGAAATTAAGTAGCGCGTGATAAGTCTTGCGAAACAGCAACGCTGCCCTTGGAACTGTCATCAGAGCCAGCTGTTTGCAGGGTGCTGGGACACTCGGGGGTGCTAGATTCTTCGACCACCCGGGGCTGTTAGGGTCCTGTGGTGTGGACAGGGAATGTGGGGGCCTGCCCCAGCTTCACTGGAAGAGAGAGGGAAGCACGCGAGAGGGGAAGAGGTTCTGAGACAGAGGGAGGAAACGGGGTGGGCGATGAGGAAAAGCATCAGGAGGAGGCCGGCCCCCTGCCCTCTGTTACTCCCTCAGCGTGAGGACGTTAGGCCGGGCTCGGCTGCTTCGTCCCCTCGCCATGTGACGAAAAGGAGAACAAGTCTGTGCAGACAGTGGGGGTTTGACACGATCAGATTTCCACGGCCCATCTCCATGCCGGTCACAGAATCGTCCTGCCCCGTGTGCACGTGTGGTTGTACCTGGGGGCTGCTGGAGGGCATGAGTGTGTGTGTATTTATTTACACCCTCCCACAAGTCACATGTTGAAACCTAACTCCCATTGCAATGATGTTGGAAGGCGGGGTTTTTAGGAGGTGATCAGGTGTGTGGGCTCCCAGCCTGCCCCCACCTGGCACATGTCCGTGGCCCAGCACAGACGGGGCCTGGAGCTTCCTGAGCCGGACGTGACATCCCGGTTGCCCCTGTCTCTGCAGTGGACCCCAGATGGTTCATCTGGGGTAGTTTGGTGGCCCTTCTCCTGCCTGTCTCTGGCTGAGCACAGAGTCCCAGCTTCCACTGCTCCGATTCTGTGCCTCCAGGAGGGCCGGCCTTGGCAGGTGCAGTGTCGTTTTATTAATAGATGAAACCCTTGAACGCTCGCTTTATCTATTCCTGTCAATAGCGTAACAGGGTGCTGTGACATGGTCGCTGACCCATCTAGGCAAATCCTCTCATGACACAATTTCTGGAAAAAAAAAAAAAAAAAACCTTTCACAGTCTCTAGTCTGTCCCTCGGGCTGTCCCCAAAACAGTCTTCCTGATGACTCCTAGAAGCATGTGGCAGCGAGGCCTTGGGGGTCAAGGGTGAGGCTGAAGTCTGGAGGTGAGCAGGTGCCCTTGGGGTGTGCACAGTAGCCCCGGCGAAGATGTGGAAGCACCCACAGTGTACCCACCTCACAAAGCATCAGGGCAAGAAGGAGCCTTCCAAAATCCCCTTGTACAAGTTTGCAATCTTTTTACGTTGTCTAAAATATCTGACACAAGCTGTGTATCTTCTCACAAGAAACATGCACGTGTGCCCACAGCCCTGCCATGGTGCAGACTGTGTCAGGAGCTCACCGACTGCCTCAAGTGCATTTATGGGTTGCAGGTAAGATGCACTCTGAGCCGGTGTACTCTGGATCCCCTCCGTTCCCTTCGTTGCTGTTGAAAAGACGATGGCTACACTCATTTTCGGCCACCTTGCTAGTTGGTGGCCAAGCCAGGGCTAGGAGCTGGCTGATCTGGCCAAGACTCTCCACCCAGGGCTCCTTCTCCAACCCTCAAACGCGCTCTCTTTCTTACTGCTCTCAATGACATCCACACAAAGTGTTGTTGTGTTTTGTCTCGGTGTAGGTGGTTCATTCCATTCGTTTCTGAGCCCAGGCTGGGAGCCTTCTTCCCTGGTCTGCAGACTTAATGCTCCTTTTGGGACATCAAAGAGGGAAGGAGTGTTTGTGACCTCACTGTTGTCTGTCACACTCTGCTTGGTGTTTTTGTTAGTAAGTCATAGTTTGGATCTAGAGAATAAGGCCGTTTTAGAGCAGAAGGTGTATTAGTTTGCAAGGGCTGCCATAACGAAGTGCCATAACATGAGCACCTTAAGTAGCAGAAATTTATTGTTTTGGAGGCTAGAAGTCCAAAATCAAGGTGTTAGCAGAGCTGGTTCCTTCTGAGGCCTCTCTCCTTGGCTTGTAGGCGGCCGTCTGCTCGATGTGTCTGTTCACATCACCTTCCCTCTTTGTGTGTCTCTTTGTCTGAATTTCTCCTTTTATAAAGACACCAGTCCTGTTGGATTAGGGCCCACTCATGACCTCACACTAATCTGATTATCTCTGTAAAGACCCTCTCTCCAAATAAGGTCACATGCTGAAGTCCAGGGGGTCAGGACATCAATGTGTGAATTTTGAGGGGACTCAGTTCAGCCTACATCAGAAAACATTTCCCGATTGGCAGGTCTCGGTGAGGCCAAGCTTCACCTGGTCCAGTCCGTTCTCCATAACTCCACACTGTCTGATCCATTGAGATGCCATGAGATACATTTCCTGTAAAAAGGGACAAGACAAATCTTTAGAATGTTGGAGAAGAGTCTTGATTTGACCAGAACACTTGGTATGTATGCTGAGCACCTACCTGAGCCGGTAAAGTTTGCTTGACAGTCAGGTGGAGGGAAGCAGACACGTTCATTGTGTAGTCAAGAGTTGCATGCTGGGTTCCGGAAGAATCTCACCTCTTCGTTCCTAAGTACCTCACAGCTCAGACTCTGCCCAGTCCTGCTGTGGTCGTTGAGAATGAATTTTCCATTGGAATTACATATTTTATAAATGGCATCGATTACGTTTCCCTGTAGAGAAATCATACTCTCTCTCAGAGAAGGAATGCAGACGCCAGTTAAAGACACAGCCATTGACATAAATAGATGCATAATTCAGAAGCAAGTTTAGTTTCTCATGGATGAAAGATGCCTTTTAGCCTGGAAGACTGCCTGTGGCACCTATGTATATCTGTATATCTGTATATCTGTCTTAAGTCATTCATTTTGTGTGGGGTGGGATCAAGTGGACGGAGGGTTAGCTGCAACAGTGAGGTCACCATGGTTTTCTAGAGGAAGCCCTCTCCTCACCTGAGCTTTAGGAGAACAGATGGAAATGCAGGATGTTTTAAAATGTAGGAATTGCAATCTAGGGGTGGGGAAGTGTAATCCTTTGTGAGAGTAGCTGAAGGAATATTATAAGATTCATAGTTGGCCTTGAGACCCGGGTTACTGTTATAAACATCTCTTTAGCACGATGCTTGTGGAGGAAACACTCACCCTTCGGTGGTCTCCGAGAGGAGCTGTGAATGTTAGAGCAAGATGAGGTGTCTCAGGACTGGCGAGTGTCATGTCGGCACCAAGAAAAATCCCATCCATTTATAGCCCAGTGCATCAGATGAAGGCAAATACGAGAAGAAGCTTACAGTCGGTTATAGAACCAGATTATCTGGGGTGGATTATCTATGGAAAACACTGAATCCCAGCCTAGCTTCCCTCTGTGTGGTTTGGGCATGCAGCTTGCTCTTGAGCCATTTTTCCTCGTCAGCTGGTGTGTGCTTAAGAAATACTTGCTCATTTTCATCATCATTAGTTTTACAGACACACATGCACATTAGAAAGTCACACGTAGGAAGGAAAACCTACTGCCTCCATGCCCCAAATCTACCTAGTGTGTCACAAAGCCTGATATTTTTATATTCACCTGTGTATTCACCATGGTTTTTGATTTTCTTGATTTCACCTTTATTGTTGTGGTTGATTAAGAACCGACTCTCTCATTATTTTGGATTTTGATATCTCGTAATGAAACCGATTCTAAACGTAACTAGAAGTCAGTGAGGGGAAGAGTGGCTTACAGATGGAATTTCTATTTTTGGGTGAAAATATTCTCATTTAGAAGTAAAATCACGATCGTCAAAATCCTGCAATTAAAAAAAAATGTAAACTGTGAACTCGTGGGCTGAAAGCTTAGATTCTGGTTACTTTCAAAGCAAGCACATTGTTTTTTTCACTGCTGTGAATTTCTCTGAACAAAAATTCGCTGCCCCAGTTAAAGCTCATGCCATTTATGAAACAGAAAAATGCCTTCAACTCTTCTATTGCCTAAACAGTTTTCAGATGCCGACAAATATTTATTTCTTTCAACTGCTATATGTACACGTGACCTCATAATAATGCATAACAATGACACAAATCTTAGAATGCACTAAATGTCATCAAAGAATATTTTCAATTAGTTTAAACAATAATGTGCCTTTTCTAACTATACGAGGCATTTCCCTTTTAGTGGATCGGCTCTTTCCAGCTTTTAAAAGGTATCTTAATTTTTAAAATCGAAGATATTGTTTCCTCCCAGTGAAGCACAGAAAATGTTTAGCTCTCCAAGAAATGCAGAATGCCAGAATGGTTCATTTGGGTGTATTACTCATTGGAGGTTTTGTGTTCTTGGGAAAGTTGCAGAATAAACATTGAGGCAATTTCGAAGAGATGAAAATACCCTCATATGTCACACTAGTAGAATACAGAAAGAAAGAATACACAAGACTTTTATTGTCGTCTGTCAAGGATTTAATGATGTGAAAGATTAAACAAACTGGACATATATAGTCATTTATTGTAGGAAAAGCTCCTTCTTCTTCTTTTTTTTCCAATGTTCTTTTAAATGTGTGTGTTTTCTTTCTCCAAAGGACCTGGACAATTGTCTTAGTAAGTTAGGTTGGTCGTTCGTGGCTTTATGAAGTTTATGTTCCGTTCGACAACTTCAGACTCTTTAAGGGCTATCAGTTAGGATGAAGATCGACTATAAGTCCTAGAGAACTGCAGATAACACAGTAAAATGAGATGGGGGCTGTTTCTGTCTTGTAAAAGTCCCGGTGGGTGGTCTAGAGCTGGTGTGGCTCCTCGTGGTGGCAGGGGCCCAGGTTTCTTCTCGCTTGTTGCTCTGCCTGGTGCAGCCTTGACTTCATGGTGTAAAATGGGGCCGCCATATCCCAGGCAGCAGAATGGAAGACGGGACAGAGAAGAAGAGGCAAAAGGAGCATGTGACTTAGACAGTCGTGCCTCACTGCAAAGGAGGATGGGAAATAAAAGCTCCATCCTGAGGTGTACGCGTCTTGCTCGTAATCAGGGACTTTGTCCCTAAGGGAAGAAAGAGAGCTAGCCACGAAGAACAGCTCATATCTCTGTGATAGTAACAGACTTAAGCTATAAACACGATAGAAACAGTCCACTAATGACATTTGAAAACAAGTCAAATTGCTTTGTATGGTTGTTATGGACTTAAATTCCATTAGCGTTAAGACTAGAAATGCCCCCCATAAATCCAGACCTGATGTAAACATTTGTTGCGTAGAATGATGAAATGCAGTTACACTCTAATAAATTGCATTTAAAATTTTATATCTGGTCCCTAAATGACTGGAGGTGAAGAGTGCGCAAGAATTTCACAGAATCCCGGCTTACAAAAATTGACTAAAATCAAGCTTAAGAAGTGACAAGAAAATATGAATTCGGTGATTAGACCGGAAGGTGCCTAGACGGGAGGAAGAACAGAAGGGCAAGGCAGGGGAGTGGGGGCGGAGAAAGGAAAACAGAGAAGAATGTGAGGACGTTAGAAGTCGAAGCGATGGAGACTTCTGTGATGACAGGGAGGCCTGGACCTGAGCTCCAAGACTGACCTGAGCCAGACTAGGGCAGCCACTGACCCTGTGGCCAAGATCTTAGCGTGAGCATCTGGTACCAACAGAACAGAGTGGGAGCCAGCTTCTGGGTTATCCAGGAGGGGGAGGCGGCCTCAGGCCGGGTTGGTAATGGAGAGAAGTATCCAGGAACTCTTTGGCTAAGATCTGGCTGCACTCCATAGCCACGGTGTGCCCAAGTTCCAACTTGTATGAAACCTGGACTCCGATGAAAGGGACCACTTCGGGAAGCATAGCATTGATTCCCAGTATGGGATGTCTTCAGAGAGAGAGAGAAAGAGAGAGAGAGAGAGAGAGAGAGAGAGAGAGAGATTGATTGGGAGACAGCTGCTGGGTGAGTGGAGATGAAACAGAATCGATTTCGGCTTCCAGATAGGAGATGGGTGACGGGGAGTGCTGGGGAAGATGAGCTCTGAGATTGATGGGGGATGGGAAACTAGCCGACCTTAAGACCCCAGGCTGATCTTGGAGCCCCAAGAAAACACCAAAGTCATTGTCGCCATTGCACACCATATTTCATTATGTTATAGTCTGTTGGGGGCGCATTTCAGTTCTCTGCAGCCCAGCGGTTAAACATTGGCAAGGGGAAGCAAGAATAACATTGCCTCGCTTTGTATGTAGAACCTGTTCCTTCCATGGCACGTCATCTCGATTAAGGAATTCCGTCAGTTTTCACAATAGAATTTAGATAGCAGATCCTTATGCACTATTTTGTTATTTATTTTATCCTTTGAAATTAAAATATATAATATTATATTAGTTTCAGGCATGTAACGTAGTTATTCAACGTTTATATACCTAATGAGATGATCACCACAACAAGCCTGGTACCCACCGGACACCACACGGAGTTATTAACAATACTGTTGACTATATTCCTTATGCTGTCCTTTGCATCCCTGTGACTAGTTGATTTTATAACTGCAAGTTTGTACCTCGTCACCTTTTTTACCCTTCCTCCTCCCCCTTCTCCGCTGGCAGCCATCATCAGTTTGTTCTCTATGAGTCTGTTTCTGTTTTGTTTTGTTTGTTTCCTCTTTCGCATTCCACCTATGAGTGAAATCCTTTGTCCTTCTCTGGTTGACGTATTTCACTTAGCGTAATCTGTGTTGTCACAAATGGCAAGATTTCGTTCTTCTTTATGGCAGAGTAATACTCCATTGCACACGTGTACGGTGGATAATCCTCTGTATCGTCTATCCCCAGGCATCGGTCGATGAGCACCGAGGTGGCTGGCACGTCTTGGATATTGTAAATAATGCTGCAGTGAATATGGGGGTGTGTATATCTTTTTGAATGAGTGTTTCTGTTTTCTTTGGCTAGAGACCCAGAAGCAGAATTGCTGTGTCATCACGCACAATTTTAGCAGTGGACAGATTAAGGCATTGATTGTGAATGACTGCCAACTTGGGTCTGTCCCGAAACCTCCTTTCTCGGCGTCTAGACACGTGTCTCTGTCTCTGCCTCTATGTCAAAGGTCATGTTTATTATCATTTATGTTCTCTGTTGCCCAATAGGCTAGCTGCAAGAGGGATAGAAAGGGGGTCGGGTAAATAAGAACGTCCGTGGCAGTTCTTCCCTAGGTTGTCTTTTTATCAATCTTGGCACTTAGCTCTGCACTGACAAGGTCATTTAGGGTGACCAGTAGTAACTGGCTGAGATGCGGATGGATGACCGAGGGTCTCGTGTCCCTGCCACTGCCTCTCTTCTCATTCTGCTGAGAACCGTTCTGCTTTATCGTTGCTGCCCACAATCCATCTCGGCATGCATATTTCATGATTTTCTTACCTTCCAGGTGCTTCTGAAAAAAAAAGTAAGATGAAAAAAGACAGAGCCGAAAGCAGAAATACACACTTTGATGTAGCCGGCGCTGAGGCATCAGCATCAATTTCCCTCACGTCTGGGCCTCTCGCCAGGGGACTCTGTGCCTGGGGGGTGGCACACACGGGGTTTCGTGATAGGGTTCGGCTGGAACAACACAAAGAAGGGCTATTTTCCCACTCTCTACCACAGACGGGTTTGAAATTGGGGTAGGGGGGTTCACCTTAGAGCAGACCCGGGAGAGCAGAATCGCGGGCAGGTCGTCTGCCCTTCAGCTGTTCAGTTTTGAGGAAACTCGTTTGGGGGCACCGATGGGTGTTAGCAGCCTTCTGACGTGACAGGGTGTCTCTACCGAGGCCTTGCGTACATCTCAGGAACCCTCACCAGACACTCTGGGATAAACTGACAGTGTCCGTGATCTCCTTGGGGAGAAGGAGCCCCAGAAAGGAGAAGCCGTCACGGGTCATTTAGAGAGACGGTGGCAAAGCCAGGAGACCTGGAGAGGGCGTGGGGTTTGGCCCCGTGGAAGAGTGGGACGGGGAAGAAAGCTGCGTGCCGCCCTCCCTTCTCCCCTGGCGTGGAATCCTTCACCTTGTACACCTGGCCAGGCCTCGGGCCCGCCTGCTTTTCAGCCTCACCGAGGACGGAGGCAAAAGACCAGCACCAGCCCGTGGGGATCCACTCTGTGGGGGGACAGGCCACCAGTAGTGGAGCCTTTTCCTTGTGGGATTGAAGGAGTCCTTGCTGTCACTGCGAGTGCTGGTGACCTGCCATTCTAGTGATTGAGAATATATTTAGTACGTAGCAGAAAAGACCAGGCTTTGAGGCCTGGCACCCCGCTTTGCCTTGTGACGTCGGGCAAGTTACTTTACCTTCCAGACCTCCGTTTAGAAAGGGTTATCGGTCAAAGGTGGCTCGGGACATTCCACCAACTTGTCATCTAGTCTGCCTTTCCCTTAGAAGACACCAAAGTATGGATTCTTAATGAGAGACTTAACAATGAAGTACAGAAGTCCCCCCTCATCCATGGGGGTTGCGTCCCAGGACCCCCAGCAGGTGCCAGGGCGGCAGCAGATGAGTAGGTCAAGGGTTGTGTGGAGTAAGCAGGGTGGTGGGCAGACCAGCCCGCGTGGGCGGCAGAGGCTTTGTGGAGAGTTTGGTCCATCAGGCAGGGGGGGTGCAGTGTAGACCAGGGCAGAGTAATGCCGTGATGGACACAGGCCTATAGGAAGGTCGCTCCGACGGTGGTGGGTGGGACGGGTGGAGAAAGGCTGGTCTGAAGGGAGAAGGCTGGCACAGATGTTGCAGCAGATGGAAAGCAGAGAGTGACACACTGTGAAAGCTGGAAGGAACGTTGGCGGGCACCGACCTGGTCTCAGTTTACCCGTAAGAGAATTTGGGTGCAGGCTTAGTGGAGGTGAGGCAGGACCAGAAACGGACTCCAGACTTCTTGGGCGAGTCTCGTCCTAAGCACACACAGGGAATCGCACTGTGACTTCTCAGTACCCCACAGGGTGGGCGCTGTCTTTACCTGCAATTTACAGAGGAGGCAATGGATACGGAGCTATTATCCTGCCCGAGGTCCCATCCGGGCAGTGGCAGAGCGAGCTTCGACCCGAGCAGGTTGACACCGGGACACTTGCTTGTCAGCAGTGGACATGGCCTCGCTCCCAAGCAGTGTGGCAGCACATGTCACATGAGGCCATCCCGCCTGACCACGGTGCTGGCAGGAGGGAGGGAGAAGGGGTGATTCAGAGGGCGGTGGGAAGGAGGATGCAGAGGGCGCAGTGCCCGGCCGCCACCTGGAGACTGGCGTGCCCGAGGCCCCATGAGGGTGGTGTGCGTACCTCGTGCATCCTTTTCTCCGTGGAGCCTCTTTCCTGTGAGGGCACCGGCTCTGCCAGCTCAGCGTGCTTCCGCAGTGTTGGTGTCTACACTCTCCTCCCGATGCCGCCGCGTCAGCGCTGCACTGTGGCCCGTTCGGTGTGCTGTGTGTGTGTGTGTGTGCATGTGTGTGCTCATGCAAGTGTGTGTGTGCATGCATGCACCTGCACATGTGTGCATAAATGTGTATATGCCTGTGTGTATGTTTGTTGTGTGTGTGGATGTGTGAGTGTGTAAGGGTATATGTGCATTTGTGTATGTGTTTGTGTCTTTATACACGTGTGGGTGTGTGTCTTGTGTATATATGTGCCTTGGTGTGTGATTATGTGTGTGCATGCACACATGTGCATGTGTTCGTGTGTGTCTGTGTGTGGGTGTGTATATTTATGTGTGTACATGTGCGTGCATGTGCATATGTGTACATGTGCATATGTATGTGTGCATGCATGAGTGTATGTGCACACGTGTGCTCCTGGAATTGAGGGAGGCGTGCTCGCTCCTTTCCCTTTTAGCCAGGTGGCTGCATAGAATGCATTTAAATACATTCAATGAGATGTGTGAACCAACAACAGCTCCTGGGAGCTGGGTCACAGCTGAGTAGCAGGTCCCTCCTCGCATGTGTGTCACAGCGGTCTGGCAGCCCGGGCTACCTTCAACAAGAAGAGGCAGCCGGGCAGAAGGGAGTGAAGGAGAGAAAAAGGAGGCATTGGCCTGAGCGGAAGAAGGAAAGGACAGCCTTCAAGGAGCGAACTCGGTGTAAGCAGGGAGCTTCTGGACCTCCTTCCTCTCAAAGATGCCGAGGAAATGTTCATTCTTTTGCAAACCCCGAGTGGGGTTGGAAGACAGAAATCAGGCCAGCCCTGGGATTTTAAGGGCAGTACCACTGTGGTGTGGAAAGCTTCTTCGAGGTGGATCGAGGGCTTCCAGATGGTACAGTGTCGGGGAAACTGGTCTGTACTTTCTGGAGGGACCTGTTCCCGGCCCAGGGGTCCATCCGGCTCCTTGCCTGGCCCGCAGAAGGAGCCTAAGTTGCCCTCTTCACAAGCAGCGTCTGTCCTTTATTGCCTATTCAGCACGGTTGCCCAACAGAGAATTAAAAGGAGCAAAAGCCAATGGGCTGGCACTCGTGTCTGTTTTACGAGAATCTAATTATCTTTCTCCTGGCAAAGTTGGGTTTCTTGTTAGCTTTGTGGCTTTATCACCATTTGGTTTTCATTAAGGCCGGGACTACATGCTCTGGCGTGTAGCAGATACAAATGAAACAGGGCAAAGTTGGGCTGATCTGATAGAACAAGTGATTTCAGAAAGCTGCCTCCCTCTACCTGCTTCCCCGATCCAGCATTACCCCTCCATCACATCACACATATATGAAAATCTACCATTTCCCCCAAAGGCAGGGGGTACCCCAGAATTCACTCTTTTGTATGAGAGTCATAGATTGAAAGAAGGGAGAATCCAGGTTGAGTCCAGGCTCCACCAACATAATAAATGTGTGAGGACTGGCGAGTCACTTAACTTCTCAAGCCTTTATCTCTTAATCTGTATAATGAATGCATTATGGCTGTCTGGCTTGCTTCCGCAGTTGCTGTGAGGATCAGGAGAGGTCATGTATGAGCGATTGCTTGGGAAGTTTAAGCTTCTGTATCCGCTGTAAAAGATTCCAAAAAGGATCTGGTCCTCTCTCTCGTGATCACCCATGCCTGGTACCAGCAAGCACTAGAGTGAGACTCTTGTCTACTTTGAGTAATATTGTATTCTTAGTTCCCAGCACAGTACTCAATAAATGTCTGTGGAATTAATGAAAGGGAACAAGAAAACAGTCTTTTAATATTTCCCCCATATAAATGCAGAGCTGAGAATAGTCTTTCAAATTAACCGCACTAATTAATAGAGGAAATGATGTATTGGGTTGTTCCAATGCTGAGTACCTCATTAATAAACTGAAGGAGAGCAAGAGAATTGAAATTAGGATCTTGAAGAGATCTCTTCACCCCCATGTTTATTGCAGCATAATTCATAACAGCCACGATATGAAACAATCCAAATATCCATCGACAGATGAATGGATAAAGAATGTGGCATAGTTATATAATGGAATATCATTCAGCCTTTAAAAAGAAGGAAATCTGCCATTTGCAAGAACATAGATGAACCAGGAGGACATTATGCTACATGAAATAAGCCAGTTCTCAAAGGAAAAATACTACATGATTCTACTTATATGAGGTCTCTAAAACAGTCAGACTTATAGATGCAGAGAATGGGATGGTGGTTGCCAGAAGCTTGGGAGAGGGGGAAGTGGGGAGTTGTTTTTCAATGGATATAGACTTTTAGTTATGCCAGATAAGTAAGTTGTAGAGACCTGCTGTACAACTTAGTTCCTCTGGTTGATTAACAGAATGGTTCTGTGCTGGGACCAACTTTAAAATACGTGAAGAGGACAGATATCATGTTAAGTTTGCTTACCAAAAGAACAATGAACAAACAACCCCAAAGACTCAAGAGGAAAAAAGTCTTTCCAGCATATCAACCTGAGCCAATAATACTAGATACTAGATATACTGTTTGTATTATTTGTCAGAAAAAAAAGTGTTTAAAAAGAAAAATTTTAAGGATAGTTGATGAATTTCTGAAAGGTTTTGAAAACTTTACAGTTACTGTTTGAGTGTGCCTTACTGTCTACAGCCCTATTTCCTCCTGATTCTTTGTTCTGGTGGAGAGTATGTATAGTACATCCCTCAAGCTGACAAAGTAGAGAAAAACCAAGAGGCTAAGAAACCCCTGGAGGCCCCTGGACCAGTGGAAACAGGGTTTTCTGTGTCAGCTCAGATGGTGTCTGTCAGCTTCTGAGGATTCTGTCCTCAGACTCGAGGGACACCGGGAACTCTGAGGTGCCCTTTCTCTTTTCGGTTTCTGTTAATCAGATGGCGGAGAGGCTTAAGCTCACCCAGATGAAGGTCTTTGTGCCTAAAAGGGATCTCCACTCCTGGTTTCCACCGATAAGAGTTATTTTTCCACTAAAATCAGGTAATCCTATTGCTTCTTTCCCAGGAATGACAGAGGGAGTGGGTGGTATAGGAGATTGAGCCCAGCAGCTGCTTCGGTTTCTATAGCTTGCTGGCCAGGGGGTACCCAGAGGAGAGGAAGCTTTTTTTCTAAATCGCACAGAAACACTGTTATGGGCTGGTGGCACCTGAGATCACTGTTTCTAGAAAACTGCCTGCCAGGTCCCCTTGACTCATGCTGTTTACCCTCAGCTAGGTCGTTATTGATATTCCTGATTCTTTTATTTATCTCTTATTGTTTCCCTGCTGCATCACCACCTAACTAATTTATCTTTCCTATCTCCAGTCGTGGTTCATTTTGATTCTTCCTTCCTGTCAATGTAGATGCGTCTCAAAATTGGGTCCTAGAGACGCCCCTCTTGTCTCTGCAGTCTTCCTCATTCACTTCTTCTATGTCCCATGCCTCACTCATTACGTTGAGGCCAGATTGTTCTCAGCCATCAGAATCTCCTAGGGAACTTATGAAAGGCAGAGCCTGAGTTGTGTTCCCCACCTGTCTGGTTCAGTAAAACCTGGGGTAGGAGCGAGACATTTGCATTTTCAACAAGCATCCCAAGACACTTTGAGAAAGGGCTTGTTGACCTTTATCAGTTAGAGAGCCAGACATTTCTCCAGTAAAATGGGTTTATTTGGGAAGAAAAAAAAAAAAAAAAAAGAATCCCAGTGCAGGGCATTGGGGTGGTGAACAAACCATGCACAAGTCCAGAGAAACAAAAGGGGGAAGGCTCTTTTATGGACTTGGGAGGGCTGTTGTAAACTAAGAGTCCATTGGAGGAGACGGGAGGTCAGATGTATAGAGGCTCCTCATTGGCTCAGTTCTGGCGGTCTCTCATTGGCTGAGCTGTTACTAGGCGAGGAGGACACTTCCTTCCGCTGAGGTAGTGAAGTAGTGTCACTTCCTACCGGAAGTGCAGGTACCTCTCTTCCTGTTGGCGTCAGGGGTATGCGCTGAGTGACAGGTGCGTGAGAGTTCGCTCAGCTCTGGACTCCACTTCATTTTTTAAAGTTTTTATTTAATTTCCATTTATTTTTATCCCTTCCCCCCTCAGTTCCCTTTAAATGAAGTTTTTGTTTATTAACGTTCACAAACTCTAGGATGATAATTCCCACTCCCCCATCGCCAGGCCCTCAGCAAGAAATTCTCATTTCCAGCTCTGTGCGATTTCACTCTGTATATTTTTTCTGGTACCTCAGACTAATCTTTCCAAAAGTAAACCATTCATTACTGATGATAGTCAAAAGCTGGAAACAACCCAAATTTCCATTGACTCGGGTGGGGTTGGGGAGTTAGTGTTTAAGGGCGGGGTGGCAGGGGAAGGACGGAATTTCTGTTTTGTGAAATGGAAAGGATTCTGTGGATGGATGGCGGTGATGGCGGCCCAACACGCGAATGGGCTTAGTGCCGATGAACCGTACTCTTAAAAATGGTGAAGAGGGTACATTTCACGTTATGTATATTTTACCACAGTTTTAGAAAATCAAGCACATTGGTGCCCCTCCCCACCCCAAACCAATCTTTTTCTCTTGAGGCCCATATTTAGTTGCTAGAACCCTGATGGAGCTGGGAGGAATCCACCTGATTTAGCTTCTGCATTTAAGCCAAAGTAAAAGGAAAAAAAAAAAAAAAAGAATGTCCTTTGTTCTTAGACTCTCTAAGAATAGTTAAGCAAAAGGAGCTCCTAGCAGTGTTAACAGTTCTGTAAATTTGTCCCTCTGCCCTCTTCCCCCCAACCCTGTGACAAGATTGGCAATTCTGGTGGTCAGTTAATCTTCAAGAGGGGGCGTGGACACAGAGGCTGTGAGCATCCACGTGGTGTTACATTTTCTGAGATGCAGGAAGGCATCTCAGAAGAGGAAGCAGCCTGTGCCAAAACGCAGAGGCTGAAGACAGCTTTCATCTGGGTAATTGCTAGTCTTTTAGTTTAGCAGCCTCTAATGGGAAGGGCCCCTGGCCAGAGGCATCACCTGCCTTTGCAGGAGTTTCTCTCTTCCAGATCCTGACTCCCCTTGTTACCCTGAGCCTGTCGTACAACACGGCCATTTCCTGACCAGGAATCATGCTCTTGGAGGAAAAAGGACTGGAGACCAGTATTTGACTCCCCCACCCCAAACTGGTGTGGTTTTATCGTCACATGACTGAACATGGTTTGTCAGCTTCCTTTTAGATGTGAATTTGCATATCTTGATGCAGATGGGCGATGGCACTCTATTTTTCCAGAATCGTGAGGGTTTAGAATGTGACTTCTCAGTGATCCTTGTCTAAGAACAGGCTCTAGCGAAGCCCGGCCAGTACTCTTACACAATGTAGTTTTTCCTTTGTTCACCAGGGACTTCAGACGTAGCCACAGGGCACCAGGGGAATTCCCCCAAGGCCTGGATGACATAACCCATCTCCTCCAGCCTCCCTGGCTGGATGCATGTTTTCATTTGGGGGTTAGGATCGCAGAAAACTACACTCTGGGTTGTTGCCTGCTTCCATTATTATAGGGGCAATGCCTGGAAATTGCATTGCGGGTAAATAAAACCCGAATATGAACCCACAGTGTAGCTTTCAGCATAAGTGTGTCTTGTAGGCTGGAGCTGAACGAGCTGCACTGCTCAGTTCAAGATGGTTTGGGAAGCCATGAGTGCTTTTTGATGCCATCTCCAAATTTGTCTTAAGATCTCATTTAATCATTACCTGTTATCCACCATAAAAGCGCTCCTTCAATGACAGGTACATCTGAGAATTGAATGTTATTTTTACTAAGGTGGCTACTCATGAATGAAGCAGAATGGGACCACTTGCCAGGACCAGTGTGGTCCTGGTTTTTACACCTGTTTGCTGGCGCAGCCTCAGGGACTGCTCAGTAATTCAGTTCTTCCCCAGAGTCACCAACATGAGATGGCATTCTGGATGAATCAGAGGAGTGCCTTCTGCAGGATGTGGTGAGGACACAAATATACAAGCCTGGCATTTTCCAGATTCCTATGCATTTATTCTGCAGGGAGGACAGTGGAAGTGAATGCAAATGAATGTACACCCGCAGTCCTGACAAGCTCCGGGAAGCCTTCATTCAGCAGTGAGTGCACACAATTGATTTCTCATTCCTTAGAGGCGGTCCCAGCTCTGTGATAAGAAATGGAGACCTCAGGACGGAAAGGATTTGGCAGTCAGGCTGTTGCACAAGACCTGGGTTCTGATGGTTTCAGAATGGTTATAAGATGGTTTGACCTTCACGTTTCAGCATCTCTGCACTCATAAAGACAGTCTGCATGATTTTAACATGCAGTTAATGGTCTGCCTTGTCATAAACATGCTCCAGTTTTTCTTCACTGGTAAGGAGTCCCTCCTTATCTGCGGTTTCACTTTCCGTGGTTTCACTTATCCGTGGTGATCCATGTTTTTACATATTAAATGGAAAATTCCAGAAACAACTGATATGAGTTTTAAATTGCATTTCAATGCTGTTTGGTGAATGTGGTGATGAAGTCTGGTGCTGTCCTGCTCCGAGCTGCCCGTATACACGTGAATCGTCCCTCTGTCCAGCGTCTCCATGCTGGGTTTGCTCCCCACCCCTTACTCGTTTAGCAGCCATCCCAGTTATCAGACTGACTATTGTGGTTTTGGGGAGCTTATCTTTAAGTCACTTTATTTTACTTAATAATGACCCCCAAAAGCTCAAGAGTAGTGATGCTGGCAATTCAGATATGCCAAAGCATAAACTTTTTTACAGTGAGATGGTATGTATGTATAGGGGAAAACATAGTATATATATGGGGTTCAGTGCTCTCTGTGGTTTCAGGCATCCACTGGGGGTCTTAGAACACCCCCCCAATGGATAAAACGGGGTGCTGTAATCCGTGGGTGGCAGTGAATCTAGGTTTTGGAATTGAATATCTTCCTTCCTCAGCCTTAATGGATATTCACTCAAATGCTGCAGTCAGCTCAGGTAGTAATATCTGGCAAGGCCTAGAGGCTAGTGGTTTTCATCTGTGGCTGCAAATTAGAATCTCCTGGGGGAAGTTTTAAAAAAAATACGTATACCTGGACCCTACTCCAGTCCAGCTGGATCAGAAACTTTGGGTGGTGCTCAGACATTGGTATTTTTTTATACCAACTCTTTGGGTGATTGAAAGTAGAATAAGTAGAGAACCCTAGGGCTACCCAGAAGGATCCACACTCCTGGATGGGCACAGGGACCTGTTTCCAGGTGGATCATGAGAAGGGACTGTTCGTAATTTCTCACCAGGCCAGTGGTGTCTCTGAGCAGTGGTGAACGCATCTTACCCAAGAGTGCAGAGATTCCTGAGTCTGTGCTGTTCATGAGCTGCATGAGTTGACTCGAGCTTTGTGTTCTGTTTCTCAGTTTCTTTATGTGTGAGATGAGGATAATGATACCTACCCTGTGTCCTCACTGGGGCGTTGGACAAAAGCCGATGAACTCCTACACGCATGGGAAAGCACACCGAAAAACATAATGAAGTGCTATACTGAAGGAAGCCATCATTATGCCCTGGCGTAGTGAAGTGTCATAAAAGCCCAGTACATTGGAACAATGTCCAAAGCCTTAGCCTGTGGCTTGCGTGCGCAATTATATATCAAAGCGCATTGACTCACCAAAACATTTATAAAACTCTTTTCAAAAGAGGTGCACAGATGAGTGGAACTAGATACCTGTGGGATTCAGGTGGGATCAGTCGAGACTCGAGAAGGCACTGCCTTAAGCTGGCTCTGGTTTCAGACACCTTGAAGTTTCCACAGCCTGCTCCACGAAAAGCCTACTTTTTTTTTTACACCTGCCCGTAGAGAGATTTGGGGCTCCTTACTGGAGCTGTTGATAAATCTAGCCTGTCTTTATTTTAGTGGATAAGGGTTCGTCTTGGCTTCTAGGCTCTAGACCCTTTGGTTGCCACTGTCATGTTTTCTCACTTCCAGTTGCCCCTAGGTCGACGTCCTTGACCCTGGGAGTGGGTGTGACATAGCGGACAGACCATCCGTGTGTTTCTTGAAAGCCTGGGAAAGGTTGTGCTCATGAAAGCTCACTGAAGCTCACACAGGTGTTTGCTTCTCTCCGAGGGAAAAAAGTGCCCTGGTTCAGGTGACTTCGGTGCGGTCAGATTGCTCAAGGGGAAAAGCAAGCAGACCGCGTGGGGCTCATGTTGACTGTTCCGTCACAGAGGGACCAACGCGAACGTGCTTTGTTTAACTTTTGCTTCGGCTGTTTTCCTTTCCTGAACAGAATCAACAGCACAGACCTCAAAGAATACAGTCAGGATTGTGTGTCTTCCCAATACGAGTATAAAAGGTTTTGAGGTACTGCCCAGTTTGGGTGCCGCAGAGGAAATTCTTACGGGAACTCATGACCATCGGTTCCCCGAGCAAGCGTTCGTGGCTGCAGTTGCCGAGCTGGGGGTTTTGCTGGTTTTACTGCCAGCCTTCTATTTTTCTGCCTCTTGAAGGTCTTTTTTCTTGTGGATGCTCTCCACAGGAGGTGTCAAGATGATGGAATAACTGGACTCGGCAGCCTTGGAGAAGTCATAGTGTCAGGTTTTGAGTTCTCTGGATCTTACATCAGAGAGTCCTGAGAGGCCCTGCAGAAGGATGCAGGGTCATTGCCATGCGCAGGCCTCCTGGCTCTCCATGCTGACCCACTAGTTAGCCAAGTCATATGATGGGCAGCAGACCCCCCGAAGGAAGGCCAGTTAGGACTGTGTGTGCTTCCCGAGGGCAGGGCCTGTGGCTTCTTCATAAAAGGTGCTTAATAAATGTTTGCAGAACTGATGACGCATTATCCTCTATTTAAAGTAAAAACCTCAAAATAGTAAAAGCTCCAGTGATGGATGTGGTCTTATCTCCACATTTGTCTTCTGTGTTTAAATCTAACATTTGTTCATCTCTTCGTCTGCCTGACTGCAGTGGTGAGCTGGGCTTGATGCTAATAGCATGATAAATGATGCCTTCTCTACATAGGCATTTGTCACTGCTCTCCTGGCGAGAACAGAGTTTCACTGGGTGGTTATGATGAGGTAATGACATAATGGGTCTGAAAGTACTTTTCAGCTGGAGAGCAGTATGGAAATATTAAGGTTTCATTAATGCGAATACTAATCACAATTAGTTATTTCATCAGGCCTTTTATGAGGCAATGGGGAGAGATAACACATGGAGGATTATTAGCACAATTATTAATGCTGCACACACTTCTACTCCTTTTCTTTAGCATCCTATTCCTTATTATGCAGATTTTGCAGCAATTTAAGCCTACCTTGGACCACATCTAGAGTGTTTGTATTAATAAACAAAAATTTATCGTGATAAAAATAATAATATCTGTTCAGTGCTGGTCTACCGTGTGCCTCTTGCTGCTCTGTGAGCTCACAGTTGCTAACTTCATCCCCACAGGACACAGTGAGGTAGAAGTGTTATTTCCTTTTTACAGATTAGAAAACTGAAGTTACTTGTCTCAAGTCCCATAGGAAGGATGTGGGGCAGGCAGGATTTCAACTCATAGGTCTGCCTTGCTCGAAAACCTATATTATTAATAATAGTTTAGTAATATAATAATTGAGCTCAGCTGGCTCCCTGGCATGGATGTAACAAAGACCATGAGACTGTCATAGGCGCCCATCAAAGCTGGAGGGGAGAAACTATGTTATTTGCTTTTCTCACTTAGTAAGAAGTGCCTAATACAGTGCCTGGTATTGAGATAGTGCCGTGTATTTATTGGAATACGTTTATATCTCATTCTTTAAAAATGCCTTTAAAGTTACATATCGTCTTCCGGTATACAGTTTTATGAGGGTTGACACACACCTAGAGTCATGTAACCAGCCCCACCATCAGGACACAGAACGTTGTCATTATAATCCCTTTGGAGTCAAACAGCCCCTCCCGCCCTAATCCTTGGTAACTGTCCATTACAGTTCATTTTTCCTGTAGTTTTCTTTCCCAGAATGTGATATAAATGGAATCCGATAGCACACAGCCTTTCGAGTCTGTTCACCAGGTCGCTGTGTGGCTCCATGCTGTGCATCTGGTTGTCTCTGAGGCTTGTGCCACCACAGGATGCCCAGCAGTTTGAGCAGTGCACCCACCAGGTGGAGGGCTTTTGGGTGCTTTCTAGTTTGGGCCATTATGAATACAGCTGTTATAAACATTTGCATGTAGGTTTCTGTATAAACATGTTTTCATGTATCGCGGGTAAATGCCTACAAATGGGATTGCTGGATGCTGTGGTAAATGCACATCTAACTTGATCAAAAACTGCTAAACTGTTTTCCAAAGTTTCTGTACCATTATACATTCTCATCAGCAGTGTATGATGCTTCTAATTGCTCTACATTCTTTCTAACTCTTAGTATTATTAGTTTTTTTAAATTAGCCTTTTTCCTTTATTACTAAATGGTATTTTACTGTATATAGACTTTCACTGGATGTAGCATTTAAAATTCTTGAAAGATGTTTTCCCACTGTCTTCCAGCTTCCATCGTTTCTCTTGAGAAATTTGTATTCATCCTAATCGCTATTTCCTTTATATGTGATGTGTTATTTTTCTCTGGCTGCTTCCAAAAGTGTTGCTTTATCCTTAGTTTTCGTCAATTTGATTATTATCTGGGTAGTCTGAATTTATTTTGTTTGGTGTTTGATGAGCTTCTCGAATCTGTTAATTTATGTCTTCATATTTGGTAAGTCGTCAGCTGTTCTTAATTCAGACTTTTTTTTTTTTTGGAGGGGTGGTGGTAAGCCAGTCTCTTGTCTCTCATTTTGTGAGAGTAACGATATGACTATTAGAACTTTTGATATTGTCCCTTCTTTATCCTTTAGAGTCAATAATTTTGATTACTCTTTCTTCACTTTTATTGATTCTTTTCTGTCATTTATCTTCTGTTATTTTATGCACTTAATGAATTTTTTAAAAGTTCAATTATTGTATTTTTCAAGTCTAAAATTTTCTTTCATTACCTTTTAATAATTTCTGCTTTTCTCTGAGAATGTCACTCTATTCATTTCAGCAGTGTTCACACTCATGAAGCATAGTTGTAATCTGCTTTAAAGTTTTTGTCTGCTAATTTCAACACTGAATCGTTTTGGGTTGGCATCTATTGATTGTATTTTTCTTTTTCTTTTCTTTCCTTTCTTTCTTTTTTTTTGTACATCAAATAATTTTGGATTGTAACCTGGATATTTTGAATATTATGTTGTGAGACTCTGGGTCTTATTAACACCTGTCTGGGAATGATTTCTGTTTTTCAAGGTTGGGCACAGATGACAAGGCTGTCTCACCTTTCATGGATGGCAGCAACGATGTGAGGCCAGTGGTCAGAGCCATTGTCTTGCTGGTCAGATCCGCCCACACGTGTGCTATTCCAAAGTTGGTCTAGGACTTTTGTGGTTCTTTATGCCATAATTTACTTTGCGAAGCCACTGCTTCTGTGGGTGTGTTTCACACACGTGTGTGTCTCATGGGAAGCCTGGACCTTGTGTTAATTGATACACAGATTCACAAGATCTCCAACTCTCCCCTCCCTGGGATTTCCTTCACACCGTTGCTCTCAGAAAGATGGATACGTCTGAGTTTTCTCCTCCCTCACCACCCATCGTGCGGTTCCTCAAAGCAAAGTGGTGAGAGAAGAGAAGGAGAACAGAAACACCCAGCCATTCTTTACACCCTTCAGACCACAAGACCCCCTTCCCAGGCCCTCTGACCAGAGGGATGGGTTATTTCTTTGGGGTCAGGTGTCCATTGTCACCCAGCAGCAATGCGATGTCACGCTTAGGGCTGTTCTTACATCAGGGCAGGGAGCTGAAAAAGAGAAAAAATACCCAGATGTCCTGTCACACTCTGTGGTTTTCAGGGGCCCAGACACCTGGGCAGAAAGAGGAGATTTTCCTTGGAGTTTATTGTCTTCTCTCACTGTGCAGTGTCTTGATTTCACCTGCCATTGGATCACCGCCAAGAGCTAAAGTAGGAAAATTTAATCCGGGAACATACCCATGTAGATTTCTTAATGTCTCAACATCCCTCTCAAGCTGACTGATATTGTTCACTTTTCAGAGTCCTCGAGAAGTCGAGTTTTATCTCCTGTGCAAAGATTTTACCTGTAGTCAGCGGGAGAGAGGCTTTTATGGGCTTATTCCTCATGGCCATTCTCTCAAGTCTGACATCCCCTTTTTGAAAAGTAAACAATAGCATACCATTTGACCTTTTTTTTTAAACTTAATATATCTTGGAGATAATAATAATGCTATTAAATAACAGTAAAACAACAGTTATTGAATGTTTTAAGTGCCAGGCACTGTTCTCAGCACCATACATATATAGGTCATATAGCTACTCAGTGAAGGAACTACCTAGATTCTCTGGTTCAAAAGTCCTACACATAATTACAATTATACGATAACGACAATGATAATATCCAATGCTTAACTATCACATACTAGCACATGCCAGCTAGAAAACTGCTGTAGAGATAAATGTACAAATCACCTTCAAAATGAAGTGCCTTTGTTAGCATATTACATTTATATTACGAGGTAACAAGTAGGAAGCTTGAGAAAAATCAGGTGACTTGCTGGAGAGAAGGCAATAGGATTCACTAGTCCAGATGCGAGGTCTTTGCTTCTCTTCTAAAAGTTATAGTATATTTCTAGCCAGTGAGTCTTGTAATAATAGTATCATAGGAGGTTAGAGCTGGATGAGACTCACAAGGTCCAAGTTTACCCCGTGGTTTTATAAATCACACATCGTCTTATAAAATAGTATGTGAATGTCAGTTGTTGTAGATACTGAAACAATTCTAGGGAGCTAAAGGGATGAAATTCTCATTATTATTGTCATAGCTGAATTTATAGGATATAAATGTCCTAGACTTTTTGCAGAGTACATCTCTGGTGTTTTAAATAACCTTGCAAAGTAAGTATTAGTTCCATTTTTTCACAAGAGGAGAGAAATAGTCAGAGATGATCGGTCACCTGCTCCAACTAAGGTGAAAACCTTGGGTCAGGGTTCATTCACACTTCTTGACTGAGTACTTCCTATCTATGAGTAGTTGCTGGATACTAATCAAAGGTGTAATTACCATGTAATGTCCCAATTGGGACACTTTTTCTGAGTAAAAGGGGGAGTACTCAGTAAACATACTGGGATTGTCCCGGGCAAACTGGACGAAGGGCCACCGTACCAGTGAGCCTTTATCCCCAGATTGCATAACTTATATTTGCCATAGTTTGTTTGATGTAGATGATAGAAATGCTGTGGAGGGCCAGTGTTCATGAGTGTGTATTCATGATCTGTTTGTCTCTTTTCTAAGGTCATTTGAGCTGGGTATTTCTTTATGCAGCAGAGAGAGGTCCCTTACAAATTTCGCTCAGTATTGCTGAGCAAGAAGGGCCATCCTTTAAGCAAATAACAATTTTTAAAAATATGAGTGCTGTGAAACGTCATGAAGAAAGCCCATAAGCCAGTCAATATTTTAAAGACTTTTCTCTAGAGTGAGGTACTCAGGAACCTTTCAGGGCGAACATGGTTAAATATGGAAGAGAGTAGATACCTTCTCTCCTGTGTTACACTGAGGTGAAGGAAGGTACACAGTCACGTGTTTCATGGAGGCAAGGCTTTGGAAATACAAACAACTGAAATGTGAAGTGTCTCTTACATACTCTTGAAAAAGACATTTAGCCACTCTGGTCAGGATGTATCAAGCTGGATAATGTGCCTCGCTATCCATAAGCTCATAATTCTTATTGAAATTTCTTTCTTTTTTTTTTTTCTTATTGCAATTTTAAGGAAAATAATTGTATCCTTATTCTGTCTATGGGAAACTGAGGCTCAGAGTGGTTAAGTTACTGCCCTAAACTGTCACAGCTGATTAGCGCTAATGTGGGGACTTAGATCGAGGTCTGGCAGGCCCCAGCGGCTGTGTGCTACTCCACAAGGAACTGGGAGACTGTTGTCATCTGCTCAGGAAACAAGGTTGAGCCACTCCCTTCAGGCTGTGGAGCTAATCTCCCAGGTAGACCTGAATCTCTTGTTTGGGGAGAGCTTGGGACTATAGTGTCATCCTGATGCTGTAAGGGCCTGGACCCTGTCGCAGTTAATCCTGGGAGATGAAGGGATTAACCTTGGCGTCTCTGTGGCTCATCCAGTTCTACCAGTTTGTGATCTACAGTTGATTGGGGGCCCTGTTCAGCATCGGAGACATTCTTGTGGGAAAATGCTGCGAACTCACGGGCATGCTTACGGTTTACGTTTGGGCAGCTTACCAGATGGAAAAGCACAAAAGCCCTATTGTGATTTTTAGGGGACCTGGGAGAGTTAACAAGGGTTCTCGGGGGCGGGGAGGCAGTAGTGGCCGTGTGCTTTCTGCCAAGAACCATTTCCGTACATTACTTTTCTGGACCCCTTCCACCTTTCCGCCTTGTAATTCCAAGCTGCCTCCCTTCTCTTCCATCGTCAGTCTGGAAAGCGTCTGATCAGAAGTCTGATGTTGTCCAGGACAAAATAATCAGAGCAGTAGCTTAAAGGACCCTAAATGCGAGGCTTTCCCTATGGTGAATAAACAGGGTGGAAGCTACATGAAGTTTACATTAACTTCAGTGTTCCTGTTTTGGACGTTAGCGGTGAGACCCTCACAGTTTGACAATGACCTGCTGATACTGGCTGTGCTGCAGAAGAGTGTAGTGTGTGTTAGTTAGGGGCCCAGTCAGGCTAAAAGCAAGGCTCCCCCAGGAACCCGCCCGGGGTGCGTGCATCCTCCTTTCTGCCTTGTGCTGAAGTGAGATAATGGCTGCCGGGGACGCACGGACACGATCAGCGTCAGAAGGTTGCTGTGCCCGGGCTCGTCCTCATCTGTGTGCATCACATTGGCCTAAACGTCGTCTGCCAGGCAAAGTCCGATTGTTTGGAAGCAAGTTGCTAGTGATAAACATAATGACTACAGCGTTTACCGTGGAGCAGGGGCGACCGCAGGGAATTGTCGGGATAGAAAAAACAAAAGTAAACACATTTTGCACAGAATAGCACAGTGGGGCATTCTTCAAGACGCACCCTCTGTGTGGAAATGATAAATGACGGAATACAGAGTAATTATGACTGAGAGAGGCGACTTAACATTCCTGCCACTTGACATTGCCTGCTCCCTGCTTGATTCCTAGAAATAACATTCTCGTAATGGTCTACCTGGGTCGGCCTCAGGCTGAAAAATGGCTTGTGCTGGCTTTTCTCATGGGGTGGCTGATGTGGCAAATTACTGCCAAATGATGAGTTCGGGTGCAGTGACTGAGGCCAGGGAATTGATGGTAAAAGCAAAAGAGGTTTTCTGTCTCTAATTACAAAGATTGATAATCTGAGAATCAGGGAACTCTCTCGTAGCTCATTTATAACAGGTCTCTAATCCAGCTCTCCCCAAGAAGGGACGTTCAGCACACTCCACAGACGTGAGCTTTGGCTAGATGAGCTGATCAGTTCCTCTTGATAATGTCCTCTTGGGTAGGTTACTGAGCAATTAAATCTTTCCTAGAATAGGAAAAAATCTTAATTTTTTTCCCATTCATAATTGGGTTTCTTTTTCTTAATTTGGTAGAGCACCTTACCCGTTTTCTTCTTTGTTGTGTAGGCTTTAAAAAATATGTCCTTATTCATTCATTCAGCAGATATATATTTGATCACTTGGGTGGAAGAGTCATGTGTAATTCTTTTTGCTTTATTTTCAAGACTGACCTTTCTGAATGCATCACTGTTTCTTGGCTGTGGAGGCTGTTTCTGTTCTCTGTCACCTCCCTCTTATGCTGTCTGGTTGTGAGATTATGTGAGTGGAAGGAAGTGTCTCATACACCACTCCGTGTCCCATCTCCTGGTCACTAGTTCATATTGGGATGCAATGTTCCTTCATAGACTGATTAATCATGAGTCTATCCTTTTAAAGCCTGATTTTCATGCCATAAAACTTCCAATTGTATTTACGGTACAGTCACCATGTACTTTGTTGTGCTCTGCTGTTGAGTTTCCCATGCTTCTTTAGTCTTCATGATTTTAATGATTTTAATGGCTCCGTATTATTGCCATGATCCATCTTTCCTCCCACTATTCTTCAATATGACACAGACCTTCCGAGCTCATTGGGTAGTTCTTATGGCCAACTTATTAGTAAAGATGCGAATTTGGAAGATAGTAACAGTTCCTGCTGACATGGTGTGAACAGATTGTGGGTTTATTATCAGATATAAAATAATTTTAAAAGTATGGAATCCAGAGCCAGCATGGGGGCCCTGTGAAATCACAAGGAACCAGGACCTTTGTACTTTTCTGTTCCGTCACCATTAGCAAGAACGTCTGTCCTCAAGGTTACAGGCTGACTACTAGAGATCCAGACAGCATAATCTCATTTTAGGAAAAAAGGAAGGGCAAGAGACAAAAAAAGTATGCCTCATGCCAAATCAACCCATTTTAAAGACCTTGAAATGTCACAGGATGACTTTGGCTTAAATCTCATTGGCCACCGCTAGCTGAAAGGGAAGTCGGGAACTGTAACTTCTCAGCTCAGTATAGTAGAGTGTTGTTAGGTGCTGTAACAAGTAAACCTCCAAATCTTAGTGGCTTAACACAGTGGCCTTTATTTTTTTCTCATTAGGATCTAGTACAGATGTCCCTGGTCGGCAGTTGGTCTTCCACACAGGGACTGAGAGGCCCAGGCTCCTTGTGTCTGGTGGCACTGCCCTCCCCTAGGACCTCAGAGTCCTCTGCACTGAGTGGACACGTGGCAAATGAGAATGGAGAGTCACGTGGGGGCTGTCTCTGGGCCAGCCTGGGTGGGGCCACATCGTCTGCTTATGCTCCATTGGCCAGAGCTCAGTCACATGGCCACATGTACCTGTAAGGCAGGAACTAGAGTCTGGCTGGGTTCAGTGGACGGCGAGCCACAAGGCACGCTGGTGCCCCTGTAATGTCTGGACTCTGTTACTGGGAACAGTACATCAAGACGCACGGAGACATGTGAGATGGGCAGTAATCTCAACCACAGCCTGACATAAGCTCCTGCTCATTTTTCCTGTGGGGGCTTTTCCTGTTCGGGTCACACGGGTCAGGACTTGTCCCTTCTGGGTTTGTCCAGTGACACAGCCCTTGCCATTTTTTCCATTCTCCAAATTCTTGTCCCTGCCACCCAATTTAGCTCTTAATTCTGCAGACACGTGTTTTTATTTGTTCGGTGTTTCCTGGGCCTCGGTTCTTATTCTCCAGACATGTGGAAGCAGGGACTCCGTTCTCTTCTTCCATCACTACTGGTTGACTATTCTCTGGTAAGTCATGTGTCCTCACGAGAATGGCCAAGAAGTCCTCCACGAAATCAGTACGAAGAAATGAGTCCAGGACTTAAAAAAAAATGGCCAACACGATCTAGAGGCCGTTCTGAAGACTGCCATCCTCTTGCGTTATATGCTAATACCGTTTGTGTGCTCTGAACCTAGACAAGGCCCTCCCTTCCTAGGTCCAAGTTTATTCTAGAGAATGCCCATTCCTCAAAGGTTGCTTTGCGAAAATTCAGTGCCCGGTTTGGACGCAGCAACTTTTGTCCTCTTTCCTCTGAGTTCTTGTAATGTTTGGTGAATGTTTTTGTTTTACGTTATATTACCTCATTAAAATAATTAATATTTACCGATCCTACTAAAGGGTGAGCATATAATTTCCATCTTTTCGTTCAGTCCTCACAATAGCCCCATGAGGCGTGTGGTGTCACTGTCACCGTTGTACAGGCACACAGCGGTTAAGCAGCATGCCCCCCACACTACGGAGAAGGAACAGTGTCCTTGTCGTTACACTGGGGTGGCGTGCCTGAACGGGGACTGTCCTAGTGAAGCCTGAGTCAGGGCCTGCTTCCTGTATGCCCTCAACTGTCCCAGGAAGTACAGACACACACACAACAGAATACCACGCACCCACCACCCAGATTAAGTAACCGATGATTCGCATTTTGCCGTATTTGCTTCAGATTTCACCAAAAAAAAAGTTATGGATATAGTTATGGAAACACACCCTATTCCCTTTTCCTTCCCAGTGCCGATGTGTTTGAAGCTTCTGTGCATTCTTACTGCACGTGTCTATCCTCTTATACTACTTATGTGTATACACGTACACGTCCCAACAGTGCAGGGCTCAGTGCTATTGGTGTGTATGAGTGGGTTTCATAGGGTGACATCAGTGGAATCAGTACTATAGGTATCTTTTAATAGCCTGTTTTCTCTCAGCCAGTATTATATTTTCAAGATTTATCCTTGTTAATACATGTAGATCTCATCATTTAATATACTACAGCATATTCCACCAAATGACTCTGTCATAGCTTACTTTTCTTGTTTGGGATATTTATACCCCTCAAGATAATTGGGATAATACATCCTTTTAGATAAATATATATAGCTGTAACTCATTCTTTTCAGTAGCCGTGTAGTGGTCCATGGTATGGATGTACCATACCATTATTACTGGGCATCCAAGTTGTTCTCATTATCTTTCTTTCTTAGAATGTGCAATAAGCATCTTTATACACATATCTTTATATAATACTTTTATTTCTATAGACTGGATTTCCTAAAGTGAAATTTAACAGGGATAGCCAGACGTATTTTCAAAAATTCTGTAGCAATTTATAGGCAGCAACTTCCCCCACAGAAACTGGCCTTGCCTCAAGCCGACGAGAAGAATGCAGTCTTATCACGGTTTCGTTTAGCATTTGCTGGACTGCTGCGTAAGGCGCAGCATCAGCTAATATGTTCATCACCAGTGATGTGAGCCATGTGTTCGTATCCTGACCCACATGGATTGGCAGGACCAGAGAGCATCTCTGCTGGGTGTGGTTTCTACGAACAGCGCCCCCTACCGTTGTACATGTGGCAGCCTTAGTGGGATGTCCTGGGTGGCATGAGATAGTAACTCTTTGTTTTATGTCATTCCTCCACCCCTGCCTCAGCCTATCTTTTAAAAATTGTTTACTTTGGTTACAGTGTCTTTTACTATGCCCTAATGTTTTATTTGTAAGACTTGAATACTTTATCTCTTCCAATATGATTTTTGGGTTTTGTGTCTTGCTTAAGGAAGTTCACTTACACATACTTCTAATTCTTTTCTCCTAAAATGTTTTTGATGTTTCTATTATATTTTTTTACTTAGAAATTTAAGCAACATTTTTAAAGAACCCAGGCTTTCTTTATATGTAATGACGGCATGGCTCGGGCATCAGAACTCAGTTACTAAGTATCATTTGCTTGGATACCATATCAGATGCTCTGCCTATGAGCAGTGACGTGACATGTGTTCTCATCTCTTCCTTTTTAAAATTTACACTTTGATCTTTTCTGTTCACTTAAGGTGAAGCTTAGAGAATGAGAAAGGCACAGCCAGCTGATGGCTGCGCACACTTGGAAGGGAGACCTGGAATAGTTTTTGTCTAAAAAAATCAAGCAAAGAAACAAGGTCATTATAATGGTCCCTGATATTTGTCCCTGGGAAAGATGCCAGCCCTGAAACGGCCTGGAGACTGACAGCCGTGCTGGTGAGCTCTGCAGTCCTGTCACTTATGAGGGCTGAGACGTAGTGATTTGTTCCTGGAGCGGGGAGGGGGACGGCAATGGCGAGAGAAAGGGGGTTCATTTTGCTGCCGCTTGTGAGATAGATCTCGCTTAATGGTGAACACAGCTTGTGGATCTGCTTTCTATGCTTAAGCGTACTTTTCAGAAGCATTAAAATATGTGGCAAAGGAAAAAAAGTGAAACCATTTTAGTGTTACATTTGTGTGTGTGTGTGTGGTTTAGATAAATTTCCATAACTTTCTTTTGTCATTATATGAGAGTGACTCGCCATTATAAGGATAAAGCACCAGTTCTAGGCAGGGCCGGCGGAGGTGCAGACCAGCTGCTAGGTGTCCAGCAGATTAGTGACGAGACGCAGAATCGCCTGCAGCCCACGCTGTGCAGAGGGCACGCGTGCGGCAGAGTGTGGGAGCTGGAGCCGGCTGATGCTGGGCTCCGAGCCCCTCCTCGTGGTGCAGTCTGAAGAAAAGAGTGTCTTACAACCAGTGGATTCACACATCTCTCAGAAAAACAACACAAAACCCCTCCAAACCCTTGCCATGGCCCACGGGCCCTAAAGGTCTACCTGGATTGCCTGACCCCATCAACTGGCCACTGGTTCCTTTTTTACCAGGCCAGGGCCTGTCATTTGTGGTTTTTTCCTCCTGGAAAAGTTTTCCAGACGTGCTCATGGCTTTTCCCCTGTTCTATTCAATTCTCAGCAGAGAGACCTACCCTGGCCACTGTAAATGGACATGCCTTTTCAATGGGAGGAGCCAGGGAAGGGCCTGTGCTGGTGGCCTCTGCAGGGATCAAAGCATTCAGATCACCTTTGCTGTAACCTGAGACTGGCGGGGGCTGGCAGAGGCCCCGCCTCCACTTCCGTTGTCTCTGTGAGCCCAGAGAGCATTATCTCCTTGCTTCTGGCCCGAGTTTTGTATGCAGTAGCATGGTCTTGGGGAACAATCTTTTGTGTTTGTGGGTAACCACCAGGCAGACATACTCTTACTCTTGGCCAGAAATAGTGTCGTAATCAGCACCCCAGAACAAATTGATTAGTAGTTTGTGTGTGCGTGATGTGAATGGTGAATAACGCTTCACACCTCACACCTCACGCCCAGGGATGCATGAGCTTCCTTCAGCGATGACAGTGTCACTGTGATTATGTTGTAGGAAATGGGAGCACTTGTCAATTGCACTTGGAGAGACGTTGCCTCTGTTAATCAGGAAATGAATAATGAGATGTGTGGGCAGTTTACAAAGAGAAGGGATTATTAGCAGGCGGGGCAACAAAAGGGTCAATCTTGAGTCTACTGAGTTTTCATACTTTTGAAAAGAATGCAGATTATTGTGTGGATTTTTCAGGTATAAAGGCCATCATTTCAGGTATCAAGCCTAATTGGAGTGCCTTAGAAGGAATGGCTTAGGAACACAAATAGAAAGTCTCAATGAAAAATTCTTCTACTCTCCTGTAATGGAGGATGTGGGTTTTGGAAGGAGGAGGAAAGAGAACCTTCTGTCTTCAGCCCTTGAGATTGAAGTGGGCAAACACTGTCAAAAACTCAGAAGGAAGCTCACACACATTATTGGGGCTCCATTCGTGGGTTCCCTGGTTAGGAAAGCTTTAGTGAATTTACCCTTCTTAGCTCAGATTGCTGGTGACACAGTTTGGATGCAGGGATGAGGGAGGGAATACAGGGGAAAAAACCTTTGCACCCCATCCACTGTCCTTATTCTTCCTGCATTATGGAATTAACTATACCTAGAGAGGTGGCATCATTTAAAAATAGCAAGGCATGACTTTGGCATCAAACAAGGGCCATAATAACAGTTGATGACCTTGTTAGCAAAATGTTTAACATCTTTGAACTTCAGTTTTCTCAGTTGTAAAATGGGAATAACATTGTCATTCAGGATTATTGGTAGAATTAGAAGATGATTGGCAATCTTTTAAAATGGTCTCTTCATTTAAAAAAATGATTTATTTTTTTGGCAAATATTTTAAAAATAAGCTTCTAATAAGGCTTTAATCAGCACAATAGATGATGGTGATGGTGGAGATGGTTATCTAGGGTAAAGAAGATTCATCCTTTGCCAATAACGTGTCATCCCGGGGAAAGGAGTCATTCCCTGTACATAGAAGGAAGCGCAGAATGATCGCGCTGTGACCAGCTTCCGTGGAAGTGTCCAGCGCGTGGCTCAGTGATGAAGAGATGGGCAAGGCATCCCACCCGGTTAGCACCGGGAGACGCAGCCAGCCACGAAGCACTCACTGACCTAAAAGGAAGGAGGAAGTGTTCAAGGTGAAAATGCAGGAAGTATGTTTTATGTTACTTGGTAGCATAAGTAGGAGAACCATTTGCCATCCATGAGTTTCCTGCATGGCAAAGCTGTACCTCTGTGTCAGGAAGCGCACTGGCCTGTCTCTGTTCAAACCGATGTGCGTGAAGAATCCCGAATCCCCATGGCACGTTGGATAGGATCAAGAATCCCACATAATAATCAGCTCTGTTCATTTCTCTCATCTGTTCAAACTCTCATCCCTCCTTACCTGCTGCACTAAGCGACAGCCTTCCACCTGGTGATGTGTGCGACAGCACGGCATGGTCCCGAGCCACTTCTCCATGGTCCACATTGCATCATCCCCTCACACTCGGGTTTGGGTCTCAGCCTCTTCAGGCACTGGTTTTGAGGTTTGGACAAGTTCTTGAACCTTGATGAGGTCAGTTCACTCATCTGTAAGATAGGGATAAATACTAATAAGACAGATCTGTACTGGTTTCCTCATGCTGCTGTGCACTTGGTCGATTAAGACAGCACAAGTTTATTATCTTACGGCTTCGGTCAGAAGTCCAGAAGTGGGTCTTCAAGGCTAAAATCAGGGTGTTGGCAGGGTTGTGTGTTCCTTCTGGAGGCTCTAGGGGAGGAACTGTTCTTTGCCTTTTCAAGCTTCCAGAGGCCGCCTGCCTGCCTTGTCCCCTTTCAGTGATGGCATCGTGCTGGCCACTGCTTCTGGCATCCCATGTCCTTGGACTCTGGCCATCCTGCCTTCCTCTTATAAGGACCCATGTGCTTCCTTTGGGCCCACCTGAATAATCCAGGATGCTCTGCCACGTTAAGACCCTTCACCTAATCACAGCTGCACAGTGAGTCCCCTTTGCCATGTAAACAAACATCCACAGGTCCTGCCTGGGGCGTGGACATCTCTAGAGGACCGTTATTCTGTCCACCCCAGGATCCTGCAGTGTTGTGAGTGTCAAGGATGTGTTTCATAGTTTCACTCACGTGCGCGTGCCCATGTGCACCCACTGTGGCCTCAGCAGTGTGCTCTGCGTGGTGAAGCATTGCCATGCTCCCCTCTCGTGCACATCAGACCCCCACGCAGATAGGACCTGGCTCTGGACCGGATCCTGCCTTGGTCACCTCAGCTCTCTTGCCGTCCCTCTGCCTTCCCTGTTGTTCGTGTCCGATGACACATACTCATCCTTTCACTTCAAGATCCCGCTTCCCCGTGAATAACGTCCCTGGTGTTATGTATGAAGGGTCTCTATGAAGAAAAGCTTTTCTTCACAAAGGTTTTGGATTTCTTCATTGGTGAAGGTGTCCAGACTGCTTGTGAACCAAGTGGAGAGGGCTGGGCCACCAGGTCGCATCAGTCCTGTGTAGACGGGTTAGCCAGCAAATGGGATGAGCTCTGCTGTATAATGGGAATCTTATTGACAGTTCATCAATAGGATATAGCTAGTTTCTTGATCCAACTGGAACATCTAGTACAGGCTTTAATGAACTAGATGATCATTTTGTATAGATGATTATCGATTATTTTCTCTCTTGTTTTCAAAGTTTTCTTCACTTCATTAAATAACTTTCAATGAGAATAACACTGTGACATAGTAACTATGAGTAAAAATTAAATTTCCCAACTGACTTCATTCTCAGGCTTCTCCCTGGAGGCAGCAGTGTTGCAGTGTTACTTGCTTCTCGTCTGTCTTTCCAAGGATGTGTGTGTGTGTGTGTGTGTGTGTGTGTGTGTGTGTGTGTGTGATGCACATCAGAAGATCAAAGGCACTTTGCTCTGCACCTTTATTTTTACACTTAACATATAGCTTGGGTAATTCTGTATTAGCACGCAGAAATCTACTTAATTATATTAAATGGCTGCATTGTTATCCATTGCATTTTTAGATGGTAATTCACTTAATTAGTCTTCTACTGATATATGTTTAGGATATTTCCAGTGTTTTGCTCTTTCAAACTTTCATTGATTTTTTTTTTTTACTAGATCATGATAGCCCTTCTGTTTTCTTGATGTAGACATAGCTAAATGTCCCTTTAATGTAGTAATTGTTATACCAATAATGACTATATTTTTTTTATGAGGGAGCTTGAGAGACTAATTAAAGAGTATACTGATGTGTGAGTTTGGTTGATGTGGAGCTTAAAAGCATTTTCTTTAAAGTTACCTGTTGCAACATCTATCCTGAACAAGAATTAGAACAAGCTTACAAGAGTGCTTAAAATAAGAGTCCTCCAGAGACTCCTAGTGAGTGGGCACGGTCACGTGACGGGCGGCCAGCTGGGCATGATCAGAAACATCTACCCAGCTTCAGGGCTAGGGGTTTGCCTACCACGTGACGATAATGCCCATCAGCCTCTCCAAAAGCTGTGCACTTGGCATTAGAAGGACATTGGATCTCCATAGCAGTCACAGGGGAAAGGGACATGAGGGTCTGCTAGGTCAGCTTTCCCTGCCATAAGGGCTGGGGGTGAGAAGGTGGGGCGTCATTCTTAATGAGGGCCACCAGTGCAGGGAGAAGTCAGACGGAGTCTGTGAAGACCGCTGCGAGGGCAGCCATCTCGGCAGCCAGCACAATTGATGAAGAAAGCGGCCAAATATGCTGGGATTCCCAGTTTTATCCAAGTAAAATATACCCCTGCAACAAAGGCGTGTATGACCCACGTGGGCACTTTATGTGCCTCTTAGTGTAACTAGCCTTTTAGCTGTGGCCCCAGGAGACTTTGTAATCCTAGGAGAACTGAATCATTTATCCTGCCACCACCTCCAAAACACAGGCTTCCATTAAGGCTCCCTGTTGGGGCGCTAGGAAAAAGGGACTGACTCGCTGGGGTTCCCCAGCAGCCTTTCACAAGTGACTGGGGAAGAGACAGAATATGGGACCTTGTCAGCGAAGTGAAGGGGACAAAGTTGCGTTAGTAAACGAAGCATGTCCTTTAAAACGTGGCAGTATGCATTCATTTGGAATTTATTTGTCTTCTGCGCTTGGATCAGTGAAGCAATTAGCACTAAAGATTCAGTGCCACATACACATCTTAAGAAACCCAAGATGCCACACGCAAGGACTGTGCTGGTGTTCTGAAGCCTTTCCATGGGACAGGCATTGTCCTAACCTGAACCTGCTTCAGTGGTTTTAGATGTAGGGGTGTATTCGGAATGAGAATTATCTGGGCAGAAATCAGGCTAATCGTATGAATATTTAAGAACATCTTGTCATGGTTCCTGAAGATTTTATGCAAGGTTGCTAGTCATTGTGGAATTTGCCAGTTGAAGAGGAAAATGGGATTTTTGAGTGAAAAAGAATAGCTACTTTTAGCAGGACTATTTATTCCAATGTATAACTTCCTAAAGTTAAGGATATGTCTCTAACTTGAACCGGTTGGTGGGGCATGGATCTAAATTAATAAGAGCCCGAGTTACAAGTCATTTTTAAGAAATGAAATTTTAAATCTTTTAGCTTAAGCATTCACATAAACGAACATATGGTTTACTATGTACTTTTCAAGTAGAAGGTTTTAGAAGACACACTCTCATGAACAGATAGATGTTAAATTTAAATGGGACACCAATTTCCATGCCCACATATTTGTTCTCGAAGTATGTGAAAGCAAGGGTTTTCTTTTTGCTTTGTTTGCTCGGCAGAGCATTATTTTCTAGATCGGGCATGGCTTTCTTTAGGTCAGTTGGCTGAATTAACACTACAAGATGCCGGTAGTGGTAGGTGAATTAGTAAAGATTTTAAACTGAAAAAAAAATGCAAAAAGAGTTCATTCCACTTCTAAAATTGCCCAGTTTCTGCCTGGGGAGTTGCTTAGACACCGAGCGAGACCAGCCGACTCCACTCTTGCTATTCTCTGTTTGGATTCTCTGGGGTCCGTAAGACTATTGCTGGGGTTAGCAGACAGGCTCTCTTCTTTTAAGAACTGATTCTACTCTGCAACAATACATCTGAAAGACACTAGTCTATTTTTTTTTTATTGTCTAAAGCCAAATATCACCAACTTCATTTTTTATTCTAGGTTTTTCCCATTTTCTTTTCCCTCACCAGCCCTTAACATTGTGTTGGCCCTGCCACTGAGGAAAATAGTATGCTTAGTGGAAACAAACATTTTGATTTATGGCCCGAGAACTGGGGGTGATGTCTGTCAGCCCAGTTGCACAATACAGTAATGGCAGTAGACTAGAGACAATGCCGTTAATAAAATTACTAACACAATCAATCTGATTTGTATGTAGAATGAATGAAAAGCTCAAAAAGGCAATGATTTAGTAATAGCTGACTCTAAGCTAATAGGGCAGATCATTTCAGCTCCATCTGATGATTTCTTGGTCTAATTTGGGATGGATATCATCTTACCGAATGATTGGTTTGGTGTACTGTTGTGAATCAAAAAGACAGCTCTGAAATTCTTAATTCTTGAGAAAAACGAGAGGTGTCTTTGTAAGGTCTTACCGGTTCAACTGGATGGGCATTTGGAGCACCTAAAATGTGTACAAGTCACAGTAGGTCGTTGGAGACCAAGTGTTTGTCTATTTTGTGGTTAAATTGTTCTTATGTGAGAAAATAATTTATTTTAAAATTATGTGTACCTAGAGGAGCCCGCTCATGTACTACTCAGGGACGACCTGATATATATATTTTTTAACATCTTTAGGTTAAAGATAATTAGAAATCAGTTAAGCAGAATCCATAGATTCTTGTCTGTGTTTTTATTTTAATAATTGATGGTGAGTAGGTGGGTTAGCCAACATCTCTGGGCTTGGCTTAGCTCTGAGTTCTGATCTCTCTGTATATGCAGCAGATCTGGAGGTGAGGTGAACAGCTCTCGGAATTTGTTAACGGCTAGAAGGTAAATGTCTATCTTTAGTTTCCAAACCCTTACATGTCTGTGTTTAGCCGTGGCACTTCGAGTTTCTTCTGCTTGCTCAGGAAACTAGAAAATGTAAGGAATTTCCAGAGCACAGCCCCCCTTCTTTTCTTTGCCCCCCATTGATCAGTTGAAATGGGATCATTTCACTCACAGAGGGCTGTGTACCTAATACCCCCAGGCCGGGCTTTATGGCATGGATGGTCCACCAGAACAATGCCAGGATTCTCTTCTTACCACGGACTGGGTAAAGCAGAACAAAACGGCTTTTCTCCAGAGCCACAATTTATGAAGTTGAAAAGGAGCTGTTTAGAATTCTTTAGTCAATGTAGAACATGTGACTATTTCCCTCAAGTCTTAAAAATTCTCTCGAAAGATAATTTATTTCCTCCTGGGTATCCGGCTTACAATCAGAGTCGGCTGCCTCCAGGTAATGATTTGATTTTCTTTGAAACGTAGAAGAAAAAGGGGGAAAGATTTAACTTCCTTAATTTGTACAGCTTATCTTCAGGAGCTGAAAATATTTAGCATTTCGAGAATAACTTTTTGTTTGACCTTTTCCGTAATTTGTCACAGAGATTTAACTTAGATGGAAACTTGGTATGCTTTTAAAAATAGAATAATAGTTTTTTTTAAAAAAATCAAATATCATGTTACAACTTGAAAAAAATGTAGCTTTCAAAACAATGGAATTTTATTTCTCTCATGATTATGTATTCTCTAGTCTGTATAAAAATCTGACCTCTCCTTTTTCCTACCAAATTTTGCTTATTTAACGAGGATGAAGGCCTGTGGGGAGAAACGTCCTATCATAAATCCACAAATTTAATATTTTCACCAGCTGAGACTGGCACCCAAGAGGGTGACCATCCAGTAGGATGGCTGTGGGCAGCTGGGACCACAGAGAGCGAAGCCCTGAGTAAGGGAGGACCACCGTTTATCATTTATTTTGCAGACCTGCAGCACAGGGGACATGTAGAAAGCTAGATGGAGGGTCAGAGGAGAGCCCCACATAATGGCGATCGACAAAGCTGCCTGGGGCACCAATTGGTACAAGTATTGTTGGGTATGGAGGGACAGAAAAGAGTGATTTAGGACTCCCGCTCTCATGCAGGCAAGCATATAAAGGACCACAATAGACTGTGTTAAGTGGGGTCACGTAGGCAAAGCCAGGCACGCACGCCTCAGAATGGGCCTCATTCTGTCTGAGCAGGAGGCAATTGAGAAGACTTCAAAGAGAAGGAAATATATCAGCAGGGCCATTTAAAATATAAATGGAACTGTGCCAAACAGAAAGGAAAAAGGAATGGCCTTCAAGGATGGGGGCTCGGGGAGAGCGTGGGCAGGACTTGAACCAGAGCCAGCAGAGTGGAGGGGGAGGGATGTGTTCAGGAAGCTGACTGCTGACCGCGTGGTTCAGTGGAGATGTGTGGACGGTGGGCTGTGTTTGTGTTGGGCGGATGGATCGCTTCTGTGGCACATGAGCTTGCAGAAATGGGGTCAGGTTGTGAAGAGCTTTGAATGCCATGGATAACTTGCAGAGAAGTTCAAACTTTATTCTGTGTAGACATGAAACCACCATGTTTTAGGTAGGGTAGCAGCAGAATTATATCTTTGCTTTGGAAAAGTAATCCAGTGGCAGGTAGGAGATAGCAGGTGGGGGGCGGGCTTGCTGGGGACACGGGGGTCAGGAGAGAGTCCCAGGGCAGTGCCGTAGGGATGGAACAGATGGCCTTCTGACAGTCTTTTTACAGAAGACCCGAGTGTACTTGCTGATGGAAATGAGAAAGAGAAGGAGTGAAGTAGGGTTCTAGGCTGTATTACTGGATCAGTGGACATGAGAGAGAATAGAGAAGTTTTAGGATGAAGATACTGTTTTTGACTTTGGTTATGGTGCTCTTGAGAGGCTGGTCAGGAGATTCTGCTAGAAAGCCCTAGTAGACAGCTGGAAGGATGAGATTTGCACATGAGAGAGATGAAAAGTCCCATGAAGGTTAGGGGGCCGTGAGGAGGCAGGTGGTGGAAACTGGAAACAACAGATTTTCTAGGGGGAGGGCGAAGAAGAATAGGATGAAGGGAGGGCTGCAGATGAAACTTTGGTAATTATTGCCATTTGATGGGAGGAAGAGGAGCGGGTGAGATGCAGGGAAAATGGATGTAAAAGAAGAAGGAGAGAACTATGTCACAGAACCAAGAAGAAGAGAGTTTTAGGAAGGAGGCCAAGTCCTTCAGATGCCACGCAAAAGGCCAATAGGATGAGCAGTAAGAAGCCATTGAATTGAGAATTTGGGAGACCCGCCCCCCAATTCAGGGGGCCTGACTTCCTGATTCCAGTCAAGTGGTGGTAAGGGGAGAAGTCAGATTGCTGAGAACAGGGGCCTGGGTGCCAGGCGGGAGCCGGCCACCCACGGACTGCCTTTTCAAGATGTGGGTGCAAGCCAGTGCGGCTGTAAGGCTCTGGCATGCGGTTTTCAATGTGCAGTGCTCGTGTATCACAGACGATAGAGTGCAGCCCGCTTTGACCTGTCTGTGTATCTAAAGCTCTGTAATGCTTTGTCCCTGTTTATTTCCTTGGGCTGTCTGAGGCTCTGAGGCTTTCTGGGCTCAGATCATTTTCTTTCTGTTTTCCTTCCTGGCACCAGCTTCTCCCAGCCCTTTTTTTCACCACCTCCTTACTCTCACACACACCACAGACACACACACACACACACACACACACACACACACACACACACACACACACACCACTTTGCTGTGTAATTGCATTGAAAGTGCCCAAACTCTTCATTTATGAGTTTCTGTTTGCGATGTTTTTGATTATCAGCTTTCTCCCAAGAAGTCTAGAGAGCGTTGTCTTTGGAAAGCTTGAGGAAGGTAAATTAACATAGTGGCTACATGAGGAAGCAGGTGGATCTGCACACTCTCAGAAGGTGGCAGCTGCCCCAGGGGCCAGTCTGACCCTGCAGTGCCGGCACCTTCCACGCCCTGAGGCAGGCTCCCGGCCAGCGGTGTGCATCAGCCCAGCACAGTGCACTTAAAAGGACCTGGGAGGGTTAGGAAACCTGACTGCTTTCTTTTCTGACTTACTGCCTGGGCGGCTGAGCCTCAGTGTCTCTTCACCTGTAAAACGAAGGTGGTGGTAACAGCCTATACGCGTCCCAGGTTGCTGTAGAAATCAGGTTCATTGATACACTGGAGCACTTTGCAAATGTCAGGTGGTACAGACATCTGGTACCCTCCAGTTAACCATAGGATTCCTTTCTCCTTTAGGGAGGTAATGAAGGATAAGGTTTGTCAGATTTTTAGAATGTTCCTATGCCCGGGCAATGCCACGGAGTAGAACCAGGCAGACTTTTAACTTATTTTTATTTTCTTTGTGGTAAGATATAACATAAAATGTACCCTCTTAGCCATGTGTAAGTGTGCAGTTCAGTGGCAGTGCGTTCATTCACACTGCTGTGTATCCATCACCGCCATCCATCTCCAAAACTTTTTTTATCGTCCCAAATGAAAACTTTCTTCATTAAACACTAGCTCCCCATCCTCCGCCACCCCCACCCCCAGCCCCAGCCTCGGGCAACCACCGTTCTACTTTTTTGTGTGTGAATCGGACTACTCTTGGTGCTTCACTCAGTGTTTGCCCTTCTGTGTCTGGCCTGCTTCATTCGGCGTAATGTTCTCAAGCTTCACCCGTGCTGTAGCCTGGCTCAGAATTCATTCCTCTCCATGGCTGAATAACCCTCGGTGGTATGTCTGTCACAGATAACGTTTGAGTCCCTGCTTCCGCTTTCGTACGGTCATACCCAGAAGTGGAACTGCCGGCTGACTTTTGATCTGAGAGGATGGGACTGTGCACTGGGCTTCGTGACCCTGCTCAGTGACGCTTGATGGGGGACCCCTGGAGTCACAAGGGGCACGTGTTTACATTCATAACTGCCCTTCCGGCTGGTTCCGTGCGAGGCACGTGGTACTGTGAGAGGAGAATCCTACCTGGGCGATGATTGGCGGGCTCGGGCAGAAGACCTTTGTTCTGACGTCTCCCACTTGGTTCCCTCATGGAAGGCCTGTCTGCCCTCAGGTCCACATCGTGACACACAGGCCTCTCCCCTGGGAGTCCATGTTCCAGGAGGAGCCCCGTCCCAAACACTCGTTAAATTGTACCGAGAAGAGTGAATTCCTCTCACTGGAAAAGATTTTAAAAATAGCTATTTGTCTGCATTTGGTCCGTGTCAGATACATGTCCCTGTCAGATGGAGAAGGAGAGAAAGCGCATTCCTCTGGCTTAGGCATCTCCTGGATGTCGACTGAGGGATGGAAGCCCCGAGGCGCTGATACCGGGATGCCATCGGTCCTTTGAGTGGTTTCTTTTGGTGCAGGAGGGGCTTTCTGTCATCATAACGGTGTAGAAGCCATCTGTAGTGTCTCTCTGAGGACAGAAGAGTTGCTCCTGAAAGTGTAGGGACAGAGAATGACCCAGGAGGTCCTGCTTTTCCTTGGCCCACGTGCACAGCTCCAGTTACTGAGATCCGGAAGGGACAACGAGGAGCCTGACTTTGTTTCAGGCTCCCTGGGGGTTGTCCTGCCCCCCGCCCAACTGTGGTACCCAGGCACTGCCTGCTGCAAATACAGGAGGTCTCGGAGAGGGGACAGGACAGGGTGGCCCCTGAGGCCCTGGAGCTCACTGACCAAGGGGACCTCTTTGGAGAAATGGGCTTTCTGGCCCCAAGTATTCTGGTTACACATTCAGTTTGTTGCTCTGTCCTCGCAGAGGTAAATTTAAATTTCCTGGCAGGAAAGTCTCCCCTGCTTGGAGTGTGATGTGTTGTGTTTGTTCGGTTCGTTTGAAAAAGAAACAAGCTGCTTATTAAAGGCTTGCCTACCCCTATCAATTAATTAACCCTGTGTCAATACCACGTGCTGCACCGACTCACATTTTAATTACACCCTTACTTATCTGTGAGAATTAATTAAATGTGTGTAAAGGGCTCCGGAATGTTCTCAGGATGACAGGGCCTGTGAGGAATCTGCAGATTTTAGTGTGATTTCTTGTCTCCTTGGGGTGGGGATGCCGACAGCATCAGAGGGACATGATCTTTCTCTGCAGGAACCTTGCCGGGAGCCTCCTTGTTTGCTCCCAAGTGACCGTGACAGAGTTGTTCCGCAGGGTGGCAGGTGGCCCTGGGATGTGGCCAAACCACGTGCACATCCACCTGTGCCTTTGCAAGAGGGCACATTCGCACGTGTGCGCTTTTTTGCGTAAAGAAGTTTGGTTGCATGTGATGCTGGATTAAAAAAAAGTAACAGTAATCTTGGCTGTCATTTGTGTTGTTATTATTGCCCAAACTTCGGCAGTGGGATTTAGAGGAGCCGTTGTGGAACCCCAAACTCCTGAGTCTAAACCGCTTCTTTTTCTCCCTCTGTCTTCACAGCGGGGCGTTTTCCGAAGTGGTCCTCGCGGAAGAGAAGGCGACGGGCAAGCTCTTCGCCGTCAAGTGCATTCCTAAGAAGGCGCTGAAGGGCAAGGAGAGCAGCATAGAGAACGAGATCGCCGTCCTCAGGAAGTAAGTGCCGGCGGCACGGCCTCCTCCCCCTGCTGCTCTGGGATTATTGGGTCCGTAAACCAAGGGAGGGAGAAGGCCAAGGCCGCCACGTGACCGGGACCGCAAGGCTGGCTGGCGGCAGGGAGCAGGGCGCGCGGTGAATGGCAAATAGTGCTGTGTGTTCAGAGCGCTTTTCATCTGCGTGCACTGTGTGTCTTGTGACATGCGTAGCTATCATTTGAGGTCGTCAGTCATTCTTTACAGAGATCTTGGCAGTCGAGCTGACTTGGTTTTGAACTGAGACCCGGCCCCTCACTCCAGCTGGAGGACCTTGGGCCGGTTACTGAGTGCTGAGCCTGCTCCGTACACGGCAGGTAGTAATCTCTCCCTACCCATGGTCTCAGGATGAAGTGCGATGGTGCTGGACACGTGTTTGGAAAGCGCTTTCCGCAGCACCTGCTGCATAGCGAGTGCCCCGTAAAGGGTAGCCGCCACCGCCAGGCCTACTAGTACTCTCGTTGTTGTTGTTGCTTCATTTTATAATGAGGACATGACGCTCAGAGAATAAAGCCACTTGTCCAGCGCCTTGCAGCTCATATGTGGCCTGGAATGCCAGCCCCACCATTGTTATTTCCACACTCTTTGCTGGGTCTCCCACTCTCCGCTCCACACAGCACCTGGCACCCAGCAGGCTCCACAGAGTCCACCGTGGAAATGTCTCACCTCTTCGTTGCATTTTATTTATGCTCCCCATGTGTAACAGAACAAACAAAAACCTCACCTCCATTAAAATGGCATACACAGAACTGTTCGGATGTGGCTGGACTCTCCCTCCCAAAACATGACCTCTCATTAATGCGGCGTCTGCCACGGTCAAGCCATGCCTCCATGCCTCCCAAGGTTTGGGGGAATAAATCCTTATTTGGTACCCGCTTTCGCCGTTTAGAGTGTATCTGAGCATTGTTGCTATGAAAATTTTAAGAGCTTCTATTAATAAAAGATGTTAGAAATATCCTTGAAATTTTTGGGGTTTGGAACCAGCACAGAACAAGAATCCTGTCCAGATAAGCGAAACAGAATGGGAACAAGCCTTGTAGGGCCTCAAAACAAAATGTCACTCCCCCCCCCACATTCTTCCTGTATCACCCACCCCTCCCACTCGCGTCCTGGGGACCGGCAGTGCCCGCTGAACGATGCTTTGCTGCCACCAGTACAAACCCGGCTCCCCGAGGGGATCAGGAGAGACCGTCCTGTTCTGTAGCATATGTGATGTGTGTTCCAGAACAAATGGGTCTGGATAGCTCTTCAGCGTAAGGGTTTTGCTTATTTGTTTGGCTGTTCGGACGGTTTCTATGTTCCCTGGATTGTCTGTTAGGGACACCACAGAGTTTCGGCTTGTCCTGTGGAGGCCCTCATGAAATGAGTCCATGGAAGAGAACTGGGGAAAACAAATCAACTCCACTTCAGCATCGAGCAGCCAAACACGATGTTAATGAAACATTGACTTAAATTGCTCATTTTTCAATATGAAATCAGCACTCGGAGGAGAGGCTAGTCACTGGGGGTTTAGTTCCAGCCACACTGCAGGTATTTGACGTTTTAGCTGGGATTCTGGGTGGTCCCAAAGCTACATTTCCGGAGGTTCTGCCTTGGGCACAGGGGCTGTCCACTGCTTACCTGAGAATGCTGCCTTTATTTTTATGTGACTCTCTCATGGGCTTAGAAGCCACAAAGCCAGGGAAGTCCGTTTTTATTCTCCGTGGTGTTGTCCAGCTCCAGGGGCGGGGGCCGCAGAGGTAGGCTGTATACGCCCTCTCGGTTTACATCACGGCCCTTCTGCCTTAATCAGTGTCCCCACGCCATGCTGCTCCCAGGGAGAGGGCATCTCGAATAGGGAGGCCAGGGGCCCAGAACCAATCACTTGGATAGTTTCACACTATCAGCTGGTGGAATGCCATAAAGCATGGCCCTTCCTTCAGGAATAAAGAACAAAGAAATGATTTCTCAGTGGGTAAGAGGGTGATATATCTTCTGGACTGATTTTTTTTTTTTTTTTGGGTCCTCTGCAAACGACTTACAAGTGGAATAAGAGGCAGTTCCTCATCATAAGTAGTCCAAAGCAAAGTATCTGAGCAGTGAAGGAAAGAGTTTTGGAACCACCATTAAAATGCTGTCACTGAAACATTTATTCATTTAACCCATATTTATTAAATCCCTGTGCATCAGGCAGCACCTCTGGGCACTGAGGTTTGAAAGATCAGCTACAGTTCTTGCCCTCCAGGAATTCACAGGCTGTGAGAGAAGGCAGAGCAGGGGCTTGAGGGCAGGGCCGCCCAGCTTTCCCTTAGGGCGGGGAGTGGAGAAAGGTGTTGTGGAACAGGTGGGTTCAGACAGTGAGAATATTTGGCTGGGGGCAGAAAGGCAGAGGGACATTGAACTGGAAGGAGCAGCCTGACTGGTAAGGGGATGGGAGGTAGACTGGTGTGCTGGAAACCCCAAGTAGCGCATTGGAGCCGGGTGGAGGGTTCAAGGTGAGGCTGGAGAGGTTGTGGTGGATTGTATACCTCCTTTGGAACTTGAATGTTGTGCTGTAGACTGGGGGTCCCCAACCCCTAGGCCATGGACCGTTACCTGTTAGGAACTGGGCTGCACAGCAGGAGGTGAGCGGCAGGCAAGCCAGCAAAGCTTCATCTGTATTTGCAGCTGCTCCCAGCGCCAGCATCACCGCCTCAGCTCCACCTCAGGTCATCAGGCTTTAGATTCTCATGGGAGCATCAGTCCCTGCTGCCAAAAAGGTTGGGGACCACTGCTGTAGACAGTAGGGAGCCACTGAAGGGTTCGAATGAGAGAGCAACATGGTACGAATTGTTTCACAAAGGTTATTGTGGTAGAATTTAGAAGGATAGATCGGAGGGGCTAAGACTCAACACAGGTGGAGCAGTTGGGGTGTCTCTGGGGAAGTCTAGGAAGCAACACGTTAGAACAGGAGCTATGGGTCGTGTGAGAGAGACAAACATGAGCATGTGCATGAAATGACATCTCTGGAACTTGGGGCTTCGGAAGGAGTGAGAAGACGGTTGAGAGGAGATAGGATTCTACGATAACTATGTGGTCTCTGATCAGATGACTGGGGGATAATAATCTCATTAACTGAGATAAACATACAGGAGGGCAGGTCATGAGTTCTGATGCAGACATGCTGAGTTTGAGGGTCCTCAGGATGGAGGTGACCCATTGACTCTGGAGTATGAGAACTCTGCTGTGATCTAGGCTTGCTAGATGTTAAGGTTTTCTCAAATACTTATATAAAAAATATATCTTTTGGTACTTACCATAACTAAATCACTGTAGATAAGGTCCCTGATTTATTCCAAATTCTGCCATATACTCCTGTCATTTGTATATTCCCACACTATCACACTATTTTTCATCATATAGGCCCATCTGAGAGACCGCTTGCCGTCCTACGTGCTGATTCGATTGTAGGATGAGAGATTTATGTATTTTGTGGGACTAAAGTAATGTAGCTAATATATCCTTAGGGGTGTCTTTATACTTGCTCTGAAAATAGTTCCAAAATGAATCTTCCACTTGTTAAGTAGGTGCTAAACCAAGCTCGGAAGAAATAAGTGGAGGGCGGGGGCGTTGTGGCAGGGAGCTGCTGGTCTGACCCTGGCGTTGGGGGCAGGGTCTGTGTGACTCAGCAGGAGTGGTCCCCAGCAGGTGGTCAGCTGCAGCCCCAGGAATGCAGTATTGTGTGCACTCGGGAGATCGCATCATCAGCACTACCTATCCTGGTTAAATTGTGGAGCTCTTAGTTTCCGTCGAGGGCAGACACTACCCGAGTCCAATTTCAAGTCAACACAGAAAGCGTTTTTGGAGAAGTGGTAAGGCAAATCTATGAACAGTTCTCATTTACACAAGGATAAAGAGAGCAGGAGATGTAGAAAGCTGGAAAATGGGAGGCAAGAGAAGTAGAATGAACGAACCTGGAGTAGCTCTTTTCCTAAGAGCTGGGGAAGCCAAGGCTGAGGCTGGTTAAAGAGGCACCATCTGAATGGGACGTGGCACTGGAATTCGACGCGCTGCTCTGAGGGGTTTTGTAGGCCGCGGAGGTTTTCCTGCCCGGGGAAGGGGCCTGGGTAGGAATTGCTTTTAAATTACGTGTTCTCCATCGGAGTATACCAAGGACCTGCCTTCTTCTCTCTAAGTCAGTAGTTTTCAGCCCCAGTTGCACATTAAAATCACCTACGATGCTTTTTAGAACATCCCGAGGCCCAGTCCCCATCCTAGACCAGTTGAGGTAGCATTGGAGGTGATGGCGGGCATCAGAAATTTTACCAAGCACCCCCTCCCCCCGTGATGCTAACGTGCAGCCAACTCGGCCCCTGGAGAACAGCTGCTCCAGCGCCCCCGCCTCCAGGTGTCACCTCCGGGGCGAAGCTGCTCTTCCTGTGTCCAGGAGAGCGGAAAGGCCTGTGCACACACGGACATACCAGACATGTTCCCTTTAAGTTGGGGGGCTCCATTAAGGGGAACTGAACTGCATTATCAGAGTGAGGAATTGACCCAAGACCACTATCCCATCAGTGGGGAGCAGGCACCCCCATTGGCTGGGTCCAAGCCTGAGAACCTGGCTTCTTGGGGTCGGTCAGGTCAGCACGACATGGCACCAAGCACACTATCAGAAGGGAGTCAGGGCTGCTGACGGCAGCAGGCACCAAAGCCCAGGGTTCCCTGCTGCCAGGGTCAGCATGGGCGGCAGGGGTGTGGCGGGGCTGGACCCTCTCTGGAGGGGCAGCGAGTGAGTC